>VYZU01023225.1:0-29140 GCA_013401355.1 Ceyx cyanopectus | reverse complement strand
TTTTTTCCAAATAAAATCTCATTAAAAACCCTATAAATCATACTGCCAATATGTTTTTGTTCAAAGCTTTGAGCTACAATGTTTTCAGAGCCACTGAAAATTGTCTGAATCTGCTTATGTAGGATGCTGAATCTGCTTATATAGGATGCTGAAACAACCCTTTGCAAGCTGTGTTGTCACATAGAGTGAAAACACACCTGAGTGACCTTTAACTCCTCAAAAGTAGTGAGGATTCATACACAAAAGTACACTAATTTTCCAAAGTCAGAATTTTAAGAAAATTTAAGTTTTATTCCAAAAACAGAAAAGCTGACCTCATTCTCACTCCAACTAAACTGTTATAATTGGTTTTTTTTTTGTTTTTGTTTTTTTTAAGCACATCTCTACCTGGAAACACTGACTGAATTTTAAGTTTTCAGAACATACTTGGCTCTAATTGGCAGTATAGGCAGAAAGGTTTTGTGTATGTTAATTAGTAATCGTCTTACATTATCTATGCTATACATGTTCCCAATAATGCAGTTGAAATTCAACTCCAAATACTTGCAAAATTTTGTTCAAAAGTACTGCTTTCAAAAACTTTCTTCACATCACATATTTTCACAAAATGTGTTTTAATGCCCTTGACTCTAAAGGCAAAATAATCCCAAGAGAAATTCAGCTTTCATATTCACATTGCCCCTATATATTTACCATAGGCTTATGGTGGCAGAAAGGAGTTAATTTTGCCTAAGAATACATAAAGCATGTAAAACAAAAGAATTAAAAAAAATAAGCTTTAAGACTGTGGAGAACCGATTCTGAAATTCACTGTTAAAGTACTACTTCTGTTTTCCGCAATATAAGATAAATAAAAGGGATGTGAACAAAGCCAGAGAAAATCACTTTCAAATTGTTTCAGAATATTATTTCATATTTTTGTCATTTGGACTCAGTTTTAACTACAGCTCCTCCCCCCAAAGCCAGCATTATGAGCTTGGGTGGGCATCAAGAGCTTCCTACAACCATCCTCCTACTACCTTGCCTTAATGCAAGAATTCAATTACTTAAGATCAAAATGTAATTGTTTCCATATAAGCTTATCAGCTATTGAGCAAATGCAAATACTTGCATCCACCTACGCTTAAAAACAATACAGAAAAAATAAGATTAGAAAGATGTCTGTAATCTACTTAGAACACTTAACAGTTAACAGTAAATTAATTCCTAGGGGTAAAAATTATCACACTTTACAGTGAGAACTGAAGAATGTCTTGCACAGATCCGAGGGAAAGACAATTATGTTACTTGACAACAGGAACATACTTGAAAAATAAATCCATCTTTGTTTATTACCTGGTAGTTTCCTTTAAGGCTGCCTATTAACTGACCAATTTGGCAAACTACATTCAAGTCATGTAAAAGGTCCTGCAGCTCGTGGTACAGATGCCCTGATCCCATATAGAGCTTGTCTAAAATGAATAAAAACATAAAGTTATATATAACAAAAAGATGTAATGCTCAGCTGAAAGATGAAAGCATGACAAAGACAACAGTATTACCATATATCACTATTTCTTAAGACTTATGAAAATTGAGCTTAAGAACAGAATAAGGCATAAATCTTGAGTTTCATTCAGCAATTGTCACCTCAGCCTATTTTGTCTGGATCATGCATATTTTATTTTTTAATAGATCAAGATAAAAAGGATGCAGGAGGAGTGTCAAAGCAATAAGCTAACGTAGCATCTGCAATTCTGTCACAGAAAAAAACAGAGGTCCTTTTAGGCTCATTCATAAGAGCACATTCTTAGCACAGGAAAGGAAGCCACAAAGCAAGTAAATAAATAATTAAATGGAGCCTGCTTCCATCCTCTGATGTTCTAGAAAAGACAGTCAAATTAAGAATAATTTTAATAATCAATAGCCATGGCTAATACCATTCTTTCATGGAGGTCCTTAGTGGAACACAGAAGAATAATTTGGCTTCAGAGGTCAGTAATGATGGACTCATCAGAATAAGTTTTCTGGGAACAGACCACTTGGTTTGGTTTGTGTTTGAATAACGAGTTACAAGATACAGCAACTTCACCTCTTGAACTGTAAGGGTTACTCACAATGTCTTCCAAAATAGGATTAGCTTCTTGGTGGTTAACAAAGTCTTGATTGCCAGTATCTGGCTAAGATGACAGAAGGTTTTTCTTGGGTGAATGAGGTGGGGGACATGACACACTACTTCATCAGATGAGTTTCTCAATTCACAGCCCAAGACTAGATGCTTCCACCCACACATGTTCCCTAACTATTTGATTGCTGGCTGTTTTGAGGTGGGTGTTGACTCTTCTTTTTTTCCACAGAAAGCTCTGAAAAAACCTCTTGGCTTCACTCCAAAGCAGATATGTGGCTGGTTTCTTTCTGTACTTTGGAACGTTTCACAAATGATAAAGCCATTTCCTTTCCATTTCTAAGCCATTTTTTGCTAATTATCAAGCTCCAAAACAACTTTTTTTCCAATGTGAAAATAACTTTGAGTTTAGTGGAGGTTTTCTCCAGCTCTGCACATCCTGAGTGTCACAGAGGACAGTGTGTTCATGCAAGAGAAAAGTCTGTGTGCTGTAATCAATAACCACGTGTTTGAGGCTTCAGAGGCAACATTTTTTGCATTCTGCCTACAGACCAAGGGTGAAATCCTGGCCACATGTAAATTCACAGGATTTTTTTTTTTCAGCAACCCCTTTGTTGCTAAGATTTTACCAGAGGAATTCATGCCCCCCTGCAGCAGGCAAGTTTGCTGCCAACCAACAACCAGTAATTAATGCAAAATACCTAATTCTTTGCTCAGCATTATAAGAATATATTCAAGGTTAAAAAAAACCAAAACTGCCACTTGCTTTAAAAGGAGGAAAGGAGGATAAAGTTTCAATTTATTTTTGCTGCTATGTACAACTGAGGCGGGGATATTCCACTTTTTGTGTAACAATTTTTCTTTATCTGAGGTATGTTTGAATATAATACTAACCACTTATTTTACCTGTTCGTTTCCCAGTGTCACTTTCAGCACCACAACATTAAACTCACCAGCTCTGTGTGGTTTGAAGTCATTCTTGCAATTCAAACAGAAATAATTTTAGCTCCTTTACAGCCATCCATTTTCAAAGCCTGCAGGAAACTCCCTGGGTGTGGTTCAAGCCTGTTTATCTTGGCTGGGGCAAAACTAGGATTTGGAAGGTTGTGTATAAAAATACATATTCAAGATAAGTGTCTGTGTGCTAGTGCTTGGGTGCAGGCAGAGGCAGAGAACTCCCACCTCTGGCAGCAGGCTGCTTTGCTAGGGAACAGAGCCAGCAGATGCAGCAATTTCCCTGCACAACCAGCACTGCAGCAGCTGCTTTACTGGGCACTGGCAGAGCAGCAGCTCCTTTAGGATGGATCACTGCCTACCCAGTTCCTCTACATTTACAATTTTCATGACATTTACAATTTTCATGGGTCTCACAAACATACTGGATATTGTCATGTTGTTCTGATCATGCCCTATTCTTCCTCTCAAACGATTACTAAGGGACACATTTGTTTACTGTTGTGATTTGTAAATTTTACACATTTTCTAGCAGCTTTTGCTGTGTGCTCTGATTCTCACTTGCAAATTGCTCACCACAAATGTATGTGATTAAAGGGGAACAAATGCCTGGAGTAGATGCAGTCACCTGTAATTTAAACATCTATTCCTGGCTAAGCAAACAATGTCTCAGATGGTCCCTTCCCATACTGTCCATTTCAGATTAGGAGATTTTTGAGCAATATTATGACATAAATCCAAATGGCAGGTGAATAAAACAAAAACCTCATTCAGCATACTCTCAATATTGCAAACTTTTCTGTAATGTCCCTCATACTAAAGCTAAGGACAGATAATAGATACACTCCTGGATATCTCTTACCATAAAGTAACTAATCTTGACAAGATCTGCCTTGAGTATGATTAGAGTAATGACAGTAACGACCTTCTCCCTGCACAATGTGAAACCACAATACATCAATACAAATTGCTTTGGAAAAGTCAAATTGACACGAAGTGAGAACAGATGTGTCATGGAAATTCAAGATCCTTAAAAAGATGACTTTGCTTCTGAGAGCACGGAGCCCTGAATTCAGGCAAGGTGTTACACAAAATAGAAGCTCGTTAATACTCACATGTGAAAACCAAAAACAAAACTGTTGCTGACTGTAGTTCCTGACTATAGTTCCAGTATTACAGAGGGGTAACACAAAATGAATGCTTGAAGAACATGTCAGATTTGAAGAGGACTCTGAAATACCAGCAGATCCCAAATTTGACTTGTCATTTGCAATCTGGTCTTTTTGAGGCTAAGCTCATTTGTATTGCTTCCTCCCACCGAGCCATCTGTGTGCATCCAGGCAGCTCACTCAAACTTTGGTATGAAGGGAAGGGATTTGGAAAAGGTTCAGTCCTCATCTTGAGGATAAAAATCACCTGGGATGAGGGGAGAAGTTATATCTAGGAGGTAACTTGAAAAGTCGCTGTGTCCACAAAATGAGTAACAAACTGTTACTTATATAGAACTGCAATATCAGAAAAAATAATTAATAGGCCACTTCTGTAATATTTAAGTCTATGTTTAAAGCTGAGAAGACTGTACAATGTTCTGGAAGGCAAAGCATCATGATACTTGATGAATTCTTGACCAGCTCATAATAAACAGAAAACAGATTTCATGAGATTGTTAACAGGTTTAGATTAAACTATGATGATGTAGCAGGAATATATTTCAAAGTGATGAAGCACAGTCAGAACTGTTTTAAATGTGGTTTGGATTGTCCTGGAAATTTTCAATGATTTTGTCATAATAATAGGGAGTAATCCCACTACTCTGTTTAAGATGCCCACCTTTAGGAAGGACAAGAGTGGAGACTGAGAGACAATGTTATATCTGAAGTACAATATAGTTTCCTGTTCTCTGAAGATCTTAATAATTAATTTAAAGAAGAAAAAACAGAAACCATTAAGATCCAGTTACTGCAATTGAGGAATTCTTCCCTTGTATTTAGTACTGGATCCCTCTCCTCCAGATACAGTAGTAGGCAGAAAACACAGGACAAAATGCCTTCCAGCTGCTCTGGGGAAGCAGATAGTCAAAGAGAGAAAAAAGGTGGTCTAGTGGAATTCATTTTCTCAGAGCAAATAGAAAAGAAGACCTTTACGTGGCATTTTCATATACAAGCAATCCATTTCAGCAACAGGTAAGCAGAGCTGGCAAAGAGATGATGAATATTTGGAACACCAGGAATATTGTCATTCATTTAGCAGCTGATACTGATGCCCACTGTTAAGCTTTATTCCCTTTCCATTTACAAACTGCTTTGCTCCAGAACACCTAGCTCTCACTGGAGGGCTGCTGCTGAGGGTCTTCTGCTGCACTGAAACCTTCTCCTGCACAGCTGACAAATGCAAGCACCAGCTATAGACAAGGGAGGTGTCTCTGTGCCTCTGATCCCTTCTGCCTGGAAGTGCTGTATCAGTGTTAAAGCCAGTGACAAAGCACATGAGATTTTATTTTTAGATGCTGAACTACAAGCTTTCTGCACACTGTGTTATATAAGAACAGCCCCTGACAGCTCCACCAGCACCACCCTCCTCCTATTTGTGTCTTTCCACTTGCTCACTCATGCTGTTCCTGTTTCCATAGACACCTCAGAGATGCATGTGGGTGGGTTATGTTTTCTCATTTCTCCTTTATGAGAGCATTTTAATAGCCAACTGGAATTTCAGTAAAATACAAAGTAGTCTTGTGAATCCAAAATCCTGATTTAAGACATAAACAAGCCCACAGGTCAATTTGAAGTTCATAAGAAAAAACCAAGATTTTTTGCCTTACCTCTGTTTATTTTTTCACACCAAATTCAACCCATGGTCTCCATAGTTGTATGCTCACAAAAAATCTGAGCCACTGTAGCCTAGCTGTATGTAGCTCACCTGAGGTTACATCATACTCCCAGGTCCAACTACACAAATATTTAGAGAATAGTATCAGTCTCTAGGTTTGGAAATTGAAGCAAATGATAAGTTAGGAATGATCCCAGAAAACAAGAACTCAGTTGGCAGCCACTAATGAAAAGCTGAGCAGCTACTCACAAATAGCATAACCCTAAATTAGGCGTAGTAGCCTAGTGTAGAAGGAAGCAGCATGAACACATACATAGTATTAAGTGATAAGCAATAAACCCCTGAGATTACTAGAACACAAACTACTACCTCAGAGATGGGGCAAACAAGTCTAATTACCAGTACAGTCAGGACCTATCATCATCATCCAACACGAAGAGCATTATCATAAACATGAGATGACATTATTCAGTCTAACCACACTTTAATCAGGTAAGCACCTAAAAGTAATCTTTATGAGCTTAGTTATAGAAACTGATAACATGAGCCTCTAAAACTCTTTAATGTATTTATTCTTCCTGCCATACAAGACAGGGAAGTTCAAGTTCTAATCACAGACAAAGAACCAAACACTACATGTGACCTGGTACACACAGAGCAGAGCTGGGAAACAAACCTCCCAGGTCTCAACAAAGTATGTTTAACATGTTTCACCTCCCTGTTGATTCCTTGCTCTCAGCTGGTAAATATATGAGTGCTGTGACCTGTCTCACTACATGCTCATTGCATCCTGATCTGAACACCAAAGAAACTGGCTGCACAAAAACTACATTCCAAGCACCAAACTGCTTATCCACACAGCTTGAGCAATGGGAAGAAACGAATCAACAGCTAGCAACAGCAAATACTAAGTAAGGTATTACTTTCATACTGCTACACACCATTTGAGAGTAAAATTATGCAAGAATACCAAGGAAATGCAAAGCTTCTTGAAATGGCAAGTAGCAGCTCACACATTGAGAGCATGGCTTCAGGACTGTATTAGTCTCTAGCTAATCCTGACCATGCAGAGAATTTCAAAGATAAAACATCATAAATATTTTATCTCCTGACAGAAATAACTGTGCTGTGCCAGAGATTATGAGGATAGAAGCAAAAGCAGTAGGGAACAGAAGGGAGAAAAAACCAGAGTCTCATTATGCTGCTAAGTGTGGACCTCACTGTTTAGCTACTCAACCTCACCCTACCTGGGACAATGGCCAGATGTCTGCCTGGTCTATGCCCTAACTGCAGGTACAGAACAGAGCTACTCCTTCCAGTTCCTGGCTTTGTTCCCAGGAAGAAGGAAAATCCTGGAAGCAAAGAGGCTTTAGAGTGAAAGGAAGGAGGTGCCATGGCCCTTTACTCTCACAGGTCCTGAAGGGCAAGGCTGAGGGTAGCAACAACCTGGAAGCTCCCTTAAGGAGTGAGAAGGACTGCACAGGTCTTCCGAGGTGCACCTGCATGGGCACAAAGGCTGAGAGAGGAACTAGATGTGAGAAGATAAACACCAACACAAACAGGCAATAAAAATACACATGTGAAGGGGCATTTGAACAGTGGAAGTATTGCAGTACAGCAAGACAAGTCTGCAGGTGATTGTGAACTGGTCAAGTTTGTCAGAGGTTTTGGTCACCTATATTAATGATCTTTTATGTTGTAACATATTGCATCTCCTTTGGTGTACAGTATTATTTTCAATAGTTTTAAAATATTTACATTATTATCTATATATATTTCACAGAAATGAAATTTAGTTCAACTAGCAATTCATGGCACATCATCCTTTTTAAAACCTCATCAACAATGCTAGAGTTGATACACCACAACATCTAGCCCTGCTTACTCTGGGCATCATATCACAATTGTCCAGCCTTAAAGTGATGATAAAGATGACTTGGTTTTTTATTTTACCTTCCCCAATTCTGTATTTCTCAGACAAACCAGCAAAAATTAATCTTTAGTGGCAATGGCTATCACAGCAGCACTACCTCTGTTTTTGAGGAGAGCTGTCCTTCCACTGAGGAAGATGCTGACAGAAACACAAGTGCACACTGTAGCCCATCAAACATCCCTACCTGTTTCCCTGGCAACACTACACTTGAAGACCTACACAAAGTGACTGCATCAAGCAGGAGGAGACTCAGGAAAGTGGAATGCACCTCAGCTTTGTGTCATGCCTACATTTGACAATAAGCAAAACCCAGAGAGATCAAAACTAAAGGTGAGTAGCAATGGAGTACAACTGTAACCCTGAAGTCTGAGGAAAGGAGAGAAACCACAGTTTAGCAGTGCTAAGGTTTGATCTCAGTTACAAACTGTAAACCTGTGAAAAAAAACAAACAAAACACAGCACTACAATGCATCCATAGACATAAACATGCTAACTTGTTTCATTTTACTATTATCACCTACACTCAACACTCCATGATAAGAGAGTACAGATGGGTCTTGCTCATTTTCTTTGTCAGTCTTTAGCCTTATGATTCACATTAAATGGTTGGTTGCTTAAGTAATAGGCTATGCTGTGAATCAGCAGCAGAACTGTTGACGGGCACTGTTTCGCACACCCACAAATGGCAGGATGCTTGGCCCATTCCTTTTGCTTCTACAGAGTCTCTGTAGTCTGGTCTTCTTACATAAAATCACTGTGAAAAACATTTACAGCTCACCCTTTTCATTCCTGGGAACCTGAGAACAGACAACTCTGGGTGGATTTTATTACTGAAGACTGAAGATGTGAAATGTTTTCTGCTTTAAATATCATTATAGGAAGAAAACACAAGTTATAATTGCACTTCACTGGGAAATAATGTTTGAACCATACAAATAAAGGACTCTGCTAAATACCTGAGACTTCACTCCTCCTCCACGTTCATAACTAAAAGAACTTACAGTCTACCTTTGGTGATAGGGGAGAACAACAGGGATGAGGCAAAAGCACATCAAGGACAGGAGCAGCACAGCACTACAAGACTTCAGTACTGCATAGGANAAAAAAACCCTGCAAATTGATTATTTTCCTAAGTGGAAATCAAGTTCATATAGCCCTTCCTTTGCACCTTATGCAAAGAGTATTGAACCATGCCCTTGATTTTTATGTACTCATAAAACCTTGCAACCTTTCAGATGTTGCATATTACAGCCTGTACAAGATGAATTCAAATTCAGCTATTAACTTCTCTTAAGCAGTCAAAATAAAGTTTTCCTGTTTAAACTATACTACTCTTTCTTGCAGCATCATGGAAAGCTGAAAGCACAGTGCAGTTAGACTAACTTAGTGAGATATGCTTATTACAGTTTCCTCCTCCTAAAAAGAACTGTGGCAGAGAAAAAAGTACCATGATAAGAGAAATGTAACTACTAACCAGTTCATACTCATAAGACCACAATCAGAATCCACCAAGAATCCTTGCTGATCACAGCAGTAATGTGAGAATACCAACCTTACAGGGATCAAGTACTTAACCCAGTGTGCTGCAGATACAAACCAACTTTTCTCAGTCTTCCAGAAACGGAAGAAGTAACCTCTCTGCTAAATGCTTTTACACAGAATCATCATTATTCTCTCTCACTAGTTGCCATGAATTGGAAATGAGAGCTTAAAAATAAAGGTGTGAGACAGGGTTCTACAACATGGAAGCAGGATTTTACCTGCAGCATCCCAAATTCTTCTCAACCACTAGATGTTATTAAAACCACATACCATAAGGCCACTGGGTTTCACCAAAACACTCCCTTGGAATACTTGAAACCAGAGGGAAGTGTAACAGAACTTTATGACAATGGCAAAGTCATGCAGTTTTAACATCAGTAACCACTTAAGTCCAGACATCTCACAGCAATAGGATGGCTGGTCAATTTTATTGAGAGCAGTTTCTTTCCTTTAACTATGGACAGGAAGATTTGTACAACCAGCCACCATGGGTCAGCTGCCACACCACATCCAAACTACTTTTTTGCACTCCCACAAACACCCATACTCTCAAAATCTCTATGCATTGATGCACAAAACTTCAAGACAAATGCATGTAATTCATATTGCAAGGCAGGAGACAGGCTATAACTTCATGGACTCTCAGTCTCCAAAGAGATTGCATTACTGTTCATATAACAGAAGGCTTCATGCACAACATGCTTTTATTTGTTCTCAGTAGTCCATTGAAATTCCAATGCAGATTTGAACAAAGAAGTCTGTAAAAGTCAGTAACTCACTGTCACTTACTTGGTTTAGAGTTAACGAGGACATTTTCAGCAGAGTGCTGGGGTGGAAACCTGCGGTTCTCTCCTTGGCCCTCACTGCTGCCATACTCTATGACTTCCACTTGTCCCAGTGGCACACTCCACTTCAATAAATACTTCTGGTCACTCATCACCGTGCCATTGCCTTCATAAGAAGAGCTGGAAGATACATATTTTTTTTTGCTGTAGCAAGCAGCTAGGTTTCATGGCATTCTATATATTATTTTAGCTTCTAGAATCTGATGTTTGTCAGTCCGAGTACCTCGCACAACTTCAAACACACACATGCATCAGGTTGACTTTTGTAACTGACCTTTCCTGCAGTGCAAAGAGCAGCTTAGGCAGGTGCAGCTACTCTTGTTTACAAACAGCACAGGACTGCCAACAACAGTCCCCACATTTCAATAACAAAACATAAATTATCAGCATGCGTTTTGACGTCCTAATACAAGCACTTAGGGTGATACTTTGGTTCCTTATTTTCCCAATTCTTTTTAAAACAGTGCTCAAAAGTAACTGCTGAATTTAGGGAAGTATGGATGGTGTGACCCTTGAATGACTACCATCAGCAGGAAGAGAGATGTAAGCTCCCAAGGGCTGACAAGCTAATGTTTCTTCTGAGCCACACAGACCAGGACATTCTTTACAGCAGACCTTTGCATCTGCTATGGTTTCTGAGCCTAATCCCACAAGCTGCTATTGAAGGAAATATGTATGTATTAGAACAGGCATTTCAGAACAAAGAGCACACTGAAGAAGGTCACTTTTAAGAGAAGTACCATTAGTGCCTATTTTCCTTTGTTTCCTTCATTCCCATATTCACATTCAAGCACTTTTAACAAAACACTTACTATAAAACACAAAAGAGATGTTGAACAAAAAAGTTTAATTAGCAGAAAGCATGGCTGAAATGCTTGGGAGAAATCAGCAAAATGCATTTGTTGAGGATGGTATCTAAATGCTGTTGTTCAGCTACTAAGCTACCTATTTGCAATGCAGTCAGAGTTTTGTTTCAAAGAAGAGTATGAACAAACACCACAAATGCCACAGTTTAAGGAAATCTTCATAAACCCTTGCTCTACTTCAGGAGAAAAAAACAAGACTAGGTGGGACACAGGGTTCAGTGACTAAGGACAGTATCCACTCCATCCAACTGATGCTACTTAAAAGTTAGGTCTCTGGTTTGAGACGGTCATTTAGACCAACATGTGAGGAAGGACCTTATGAAAGTCAAGTACTCTGCAGAAATACATGTCTTTTGCACAGGCTTTTGTCACACTGTGCATTGCTTCTTCAGGGACAAATAAAGAAAATTCAAGACAATGATGGTAAAATATTCATGATAAATATGAATTATTAAAACCAATTTTCTTGCAAACAACCATGAGAAAATATCCAGGTGTTACTAATGAATTAAAGAATTTGTGAAGGAAAAGCATCACAGGCTGACATCTGCTTGTTCATTTTTGGAAGTGCAGTTATTAGAGTCACTAACACGAGACCAAGCATACACACAATTACAAATGTATGTATGGTATTCATGCTTCAGTAATGAACTAAGATATCAATTCATATTATGCTTAAGAACAGCATTTGGAAGATTTTAATGGTCCAGATTTTCTGTCTGAATGTACCACCACATCCAACTGATAGAATTCCCTTACAAACTCACTTTAGAACTTCCAAACATCAGCAATTTGGAGGACTGTAACAAAGCTAGTTATCAATTTATTATGACTACTTCTAGAAATCTTTAGCAGTAGTAATAGTAAAAACAGCAATGGAGATTGCAGTGTCATTTTTTTCCAGCTGAAGCCTGATCATTTAAAAAATGTGAATTGTATCTTACCGAATATTTACTGTTGCACACATCAGCACATCATTTAGCATGAAAAGTCGTCGTTCTTTTGTTTTGATAATTTCTCCTTTGTCATTGTAAACAGTCTCAGCCATATTATCAGTCCGTATGAGATATCTGTTTCCACTGCTGAGTAGCTAGATTTAAAAAGTAATCAACACTGTATATTTTACATGGTACATCTAGCAGCCAGTGCAAGAAAAGAAAAGAAACTACAACGGATTATCACTTGCCATCCTAGTGTAAGTGTTCTCAGACAGATTTGCCAAGTGAATTAAGCCTCTTTACTAATCTGCTTTTCACGAAGAGAAACAGTAATTCCTGTTGCCACCAATACAGCCTGCAGAGGGTTTCAGTCTTATTATGGAACAGAATTGCCCTGAAAAATCTTCCACACTAATAAAGGTCCCCTAGTGAAAAAAATGATGGCTTCCACAGTTTCTGTGGTTTCCTCCCCTCATCTCTTCTTTCACAGACCATTTAAGTGCATGCATAGTTTCAGCTCCCAAAGTGGGAGGATGAAGACTGCTCACATCTGCTCAGTCCACCAGGCTGACAGAGCTAGCCGAGGAGTGCTCCTGGCAGGTTGCCATAGACTGGGATGATATGTATGAGAGATGCATGACATGTAAATTACTCCTGCTGTTTACCTTCCAGGGCTGAGGAACAGTGCAGTGGACTAGTATGAACCAATCCCTCACAGGTCAAAGACACTTCCGCAGTGGCCAAGAGAATAAAACGGTCCATTGCTCGTTTCCTATCCACCCACCCCCTTCACCACCTGCTTCATCCTGCCTGGCATTCTTCCAAACTGTATATGCAAATATTAATCCACAAGGCACATGGGGCCCTGTGTGATTTTAAAGTGACTATCCACTAAGATATCAGTTCATCTCCCAGTGCATAACACAAGATTTCACAGTTGATATCAACTGACATAAGGAAACCCAAACTTCATCTTAAAAAGCACATTCTGTGTCTTGAACTCCTTCAGCTATTCGTAGATTATTAGAAGCAGCTTTAAGAAGCAGGAGTATGAGAACTAGAAAGGAAAGTAAAATATGTGAATCCATCTTCTAACACATTTAGAATGGAAATTGTGTTCTGGTATGAGTATAAATTCCATATCCTATTTCTAGTAAATGGCTTAAAACAAACATGTTCTGGTTCAGCACTGTTTTCCTAAAAACTATGCTTTTATGCATTGCAGAAAAGCCAACTCCTTTCAATCCCTCAGCACATCCCCATTGCTCCATCCCAGAATGTGAATCACCTGTGACTTCACGAAAGCAATAATTGAAGCATTTATGCTCCATCTCATGGGTAAGGAGAAACCATTTAGCACAGAACACTTTGGCTTGGAAGGGACCTAAAGATTGTATATTTCCATCCCCCTTGACATGGGCCACTAGACCAGGTTGCTCTAGGACACATACAACATGGTCTTGGACACATCCAGTGATGGAGCATCCACACGTTCCCTCAGCAACCTGTTCCAGTATCTCACCACCCTCAGAGTGAATGAGCTGCTTCTTAATTTCTAATCTATATTTACCCTCTTACAGTTTGAAGCCACTACCCCTCACCCTATCACTACAAACCCTTGTAAAAATTGATGATACAAATAAGATAAGCATACATGTATCCACAGTACAGTTACTAACAAATTGAAATGAAGAAGATTGTTCTTTCCTTCTTACTCAACTTCATTTCTCAGTCATTACAGTTCTTAAAGACATTTCTATTGTATGATCTAAACGCATGAATGAAATAGACTGGGATTCTCCTTATAAGGAAGATGCTGCACACATTCAATAATACATCTTGAACTGTTTCATAGATGGAAGCACTGCAGTGCAAGAAACTTTGCCTTTATACAAGACTAATTCTCGAGTTCTAGGATAAATTAAAATTTGAATTTTCCCATGCAGAAAATGCACAGAAGACTTTACTATACAGCATTATTTCCTACACTGCCACAGAACACCAATAGCGCTCCAGTGTGTGACCTGCTACAGCTCTACAGGGGAAAAAACAGTACAAATGTCTTTGGTGTCTGTTTTAGAGTTTGGTTGAGACCCAGAAACTAGTTCTTCCATCATACATTCCTATTTTCCTAACCTTTTTCAGATAACGTTCATTCACTGCTTTTGCTATTTGCTTTATTTCACAGCGCTGATCTGCATCCCTTTTTCTTTCATTTAACTTCTCTGCCAGCGTTTCAAGTTCTGTGAGAGCCATCTGTAGAGGTAATCTGTCAGGATGCCCTTTATTAGTGTTCTTCAACATATCCTGAGGGGAAAGAATAAAACAAAACAAACAAAACCCACAAAACAGATTTAATGTCAAAGTCCAGTTCAAAAGATTATAGGATGTGAAGTTATCACTGCGTTCTTTACCTGAGTACAACTGCAGAATAAAACCAATCAACATTTAACAAATAGTCAGACAGCACATTGCTTACTTTCCCAAATATTTGAAGGTGAAGGGGGTCATATACAGTTTATTTATAGGGTGAAAGTCCACAGAAGGAACTGGAAAACAAATTTTAAAACTACAATTTTAAAAAGAATGTAAAAGATGCACGTATAACAAGTACTATAGCGTAATATACAGGTATCTATGAACAGTGATTTAAAATTAAACTTTTCTGAGTAATGGGTTCAAATTAGAGAAGAGGAGATTTAGACTAGATATGAGGAAGAAGTTCTTTACCTTGAAGGTGGCAGAACAGTGGAATAGCCTCCCCAGGGAGGTGGTTGAGGCCCTATCCCTGGAGATACTCAAGGTGAGGTTGGACAAGGCTCTGAGCAGCCTGGTTTATTTGAGGGTGTCCCTGATCACTGCAGGGGGGCTGCACTAGATGACCTTTGGCCCTTCCAGTCCTAGCCATTCTATGATTCTAAGTTGGTCTGGAGCAGTTTTACACTGGGGAACTGTGCTCCTTCTGCAGCTCGACTGCCTGTTCAGATGAGACCCAAGGACCCCCTGTCAAATTCCCAGTTTCCATGGGAAGGAAAACAAGATGCTACATGTCAGGAAGAAGCTGCAGCACCCTCCAGCAGGTGCTGTGAGCCAAACAGCCAGGGAGAGTGTGTGGTTTTGCTCTACATCCCACATACATTCTGAACTATCCACAGTGTGAACCATATCCTCTTGTATTTTTCTTAAATGGAAAGCAATACTACAAAGTTCCTGGAAGTGTCTTGAAGTGTTATTAGCTAACAAACTGATATGAACATATAGCAACTTTGAACTACAACTTTACTGCAAAGTGACTTACAAACTACCTCTAACCTAGCAAGTAACTGAGAGTAAATATAGTTTCCTGTAAAGATTTTACTGTAGTGTATTTACTTCCTATCCCTGGAATCAGACTACAAGCTCAGCACATCACAATGCACAGAACTCTTTTCCTTCCCCTCTGCCCCAGCTCCAGCAGCCACGTTCTCTGCAGCACGCTCCTCCAGCAGAAGACAGCTACCAAAAAGCCACCTGAGAAGGCACCAAAAGCATCCCTTTGGCAACCATGACTTACCTGCAGCAGGAGAATGAACTGTGGGAAGCGCTGGATAGGTTTCACCATTAAGCCACACAGGGTGATTCTGTCAGGGCTCGACGCCTGGCACTTCTGCAACGTAAGGAAGCCAAGCTGTTTACTGCTGCGGGTGTATTTCCATCATGGAATGAAAGGAAAACATTTCCTGAAAAAACTCCTGCATCTTTTACTTTAATTATAACAGTTGTATAGTAAAGATTCCACTTACTATGAATATTTCCTTTAAAAACTTGGGTTTTTTTGGTTTTTTTCCTTTAAAGTAGTGAAATGATGGCATGTCACTGAACTGAAATCTCATTAAATAAGTACAGCTGGGATAAAGCCACACCAGCAATGAAGCACCAATGTATATATTCATATAGCACATTCATGCTTTTAAAATAAGCACTGCACTGAAACATCTGCTTAACTTCAAGCACAAAGGGAATGTACTTGTTCAAGGTCTTAAATTTGAAAAATCTAAGTTATCAGTTGATTTATAGCCAGTAATTTACTATTGCTGCTCTGCTTCTTGGGGCTGAGACTATAAATCTCTAAGTACTTATGTGTTTCTAAAAGGAAATCTAAGGAAAACATCATAATCTTTGTGCTGTACAAACAAAGGGGGATTTTCATTTTCTTTATTAAAATAAACTAATGAAAAGAACATTGATTTATATTTGGAAAGAAAACCATAAGAATTCATTATTGGTTGTTTATTAGGACTGGCAGATGAAACCAGACAAATTGCATTTCCACGTGCAGAAACACCCTGTTTGTATAAGACATTTCAACATTTGGAAGTATTTTGGCCAGAATCACAGCTGACCCAAAATAAGAAGAATAGATGCAATACTCACTATTAAAAACAAAGTAAATCCAAATACTATTGAATTGGTGCTCTGTTTAAATCTCTATTTATTTCTACACCTTCACAGAAGTTTGTTTCCATATGTTTCTCCACAAATACTTGTGTACCCTCTGTAAAGTACCATCCCTAGGGATTCACAGCATTTCCACTGCACATACCTGGCTCTCCATGCACATCATCAGAAGACTATCAGAGTATCAGAGATTCTGCACAACATTTTCAATTTCTACCTCAGATTGGAAACATAATTTTCAAAATCCTACAAAATGGTTGTGGAACAAAAATCTAGTTACAGTACTCTGCATAGTATAATAAAGAGTTTAGAAATAAAAAGAAATCAGAAGTAAGAAGAGGCTTCTGATTGTGAATTATTATTTGAAGCTCCTCCAATATGAGAGCATCTCAGTGTTTTCCCAAGTACAGTCATGCAAACACAAATAAACTGATCTGAACAACACCAAAACTATTGTGCACTTTAAAATATATCCTAGATTCAACTTTCACTTATAATTCAAAAACACAGTAGTGGAAGTTAATTCTCTGAATTTTTTTCTGCCAAACCTATAAAACACAAAAATAAAATCCATAAAACCAGTCAAACAATGACCAGTAACAGTCTTAATTTCCTCCTAATTTACATATTGATGCTATTTTATTCATATCATCCATTGTAGAATCAAACAAACTCACCCTTAAGAAGTCTAAAAAGGCAGGTTTGGTGGCACTTGTTTTCTTGAGAATCCCTACTGCTGTACTGAAGTTATTTACATATTCACTGTATGCATCCAATACCATAGATTTAGAAAACTGAAAAGATAAAGGATAAAGTTAAACTCCAAAAGATCCCTGAAAGTATAACTAACTAGACTTGACCATTAGGTGATCTAGGTGATCCTGCCCTGGCAGGGGGGTTGGACTAGATGATCTTTCAAGGTCCCTTCCAACCCCTGACATTCTATGATTCTATAACCATTAAGAGATCTCCTTGGTCACAGCTAAGGGCTCTGATTGGCCTAGTGCTGGATCTACCAAAATAGCAGTGATGGCTAAAATAATCATTCTGTAGAGAACAGGTTGGAAAAGTAAAGATGTAACAGCTATGAATTACAATATACACATTTATAGAAAATCACCTTGGCTACTACACTAGGGTAGAGCCTGAGGANCTGATCTGAACAACACCAAAACTATTGTGCACTTTAAAATATATCCTAGATTCAACTTTCACTTATAATTCAAAAACACAGTAGTGGAAGTTAATTCTCTGAATTTTTTTCTGCCAAACCTATAAAACACAAAAATAAAATCCATAAAACCAGTCAAACAATGACCAGTAACAGTCTTAATTTCCTCCTAATTTACATATTGATGCTATTTTATTCATATCATCCATTGTAGAATCAAACAAACTCACCCTTAAGAAGTCTAAAAAGGCAGGTTTGGTGGCACTTGTTTTCTTGAGAATCCCTACTGCTGTACTGAAGTTATTTACATATTCACTGTATGCATCCAATACCATAGATTTAGAAAACTGAAAAGATAAAGGATAAAGTTAAACTCCAAAAGATCCCTGAAAGTATAACTAACTAGACTTGACCATTAGGTGATCTAGGTGATCCTGCCCTGGCAGGGGGGTTGGACTAGATGATCTTTCAAGGTCCCTTCCAACCCCTGACATTCTATGATTCTCTGATTCTATGACTATGGGCGTGTATATTATATATGAAGGTTATCCACCAAGATTCGAAGTAGCTTCTGGGATCCCCTGATCATCTCACTGCTGCCTACCTTTCAGACTTGGTGAACAAGTGAATTTTATTGGGTTTGTGAACCTCCACCTTCTCAGAAAAAGAGACTGTTTACTTAAATGTCTGAAAGCTTGATTAAAGCCTGAAAGTTTTGTCCACAGTCCTTTCACATCTGCCAACCAAGCCGAAGACATGTGTTGGTGTCAGTTTCCTTACCAGGATGGTACATACATACTCTGACAGTTGCCACGGGCATTACAGAATATGGGAACAAAGTGTCCGAGTTAGACAGAAGGATATGGAGATGGAATAACAAGCTTAAAATAAAAACAGATTATCTGTTCAGATGCATTTGCTTACTGAAGCAACGAAGACATCACCGATCATTTCAACGGAGTCCCACTCAGACACACGACTTGCCAGAGCAATCTGAAACATTGAATGACACTGAAGAATTTCCTTAACTCGATAAAAGACCATTTTCAGTTTTCTTTCACTCAGTAATTTTGGTTCCATATCTGAAAGAGGCTTCTCATATTTCTGTGGGAGAAAAAATCCAAACATAACTAGATTTAAAACACAAAAATGGGTCTTCTATAAGCAGAAAAAAACTCAACTTATGTAACAGTACATACCCACAAAATCTCTAAACATTTGTCATGAAGCATCTGTAGCAAAATATATATTAATCATATTACAGATTCATTAAGGATTTGATTTCAATTTTCCTAACTATAAAATGCAAAATATATTAAGGTACCTCCAGGATTCTCTTGAGAGCATCCACATAATTCTTCTCACTCTCAACTACAGAGCCCAAAATATACCTTCTCACAACCTGTTGAAGAAACAGAGGTTTTGTCTGAAGCTCTGATCATGTAGTACATTTATCATAGCTGGGAATGCTGATGATAAATTTCTCAACATTAATAAAACACAACACACACACAAAGGAATTTCAATAGGAGAACTGCAATAAAGTAATATTGTACCTCTTCAAAAGTAATTAGATTTACTCTAAAGTTACTCATTTATTTTAAAGAACAAAACCTTTATTGTATCTATATCTGTAATCTTTGCTGATGGTTGCAAATTCAAGCCTTGCTTTTGAAACTTTGATTTTAATTTTAGATGGATAAATTTAGGCATTAATTTAAATAATAATAGATATACAATGTTGTCTATCTTGGTGAATTGCTGTCACAAAGTAGATAAACAGTGTTCAAAATCAGTCTTTGAGATTATGTTTTTGATTGTTTATTTTTTTGGGGTTTTTTTTAATAGGTCTTACAAATTCCTTAGGAATAACCTGAAGGACAAGCAAGCAAACTAATACCCTTTTTAAGGTAAGACTATGTAAAACTGTACCACTGAGGAAATATCTAAGTCAGCATTCTTTCTTGGGTATTACCATGCAAAAGTGAATAGCTCATCTCATCTATATTTATACCCATTGACAGAGCTTTAAGAGCTTCAGGAAGTGCTATCATATTTCATGTTTACAAACTATAGGGTATTTATCACACCTTCTCCAGCTATTGCTTCTGTAACTCAGCTGAAAAGCACTTTATGCATGTGCAGCTGATATGACAGGAAAGTCTGGGAACTAATCTGGTTTAAAGTTTAAACTTCTTACTGTTACTGATTAGATTTCTTGCTGGTTTTAAGGCTTTGCTTTCACTCAAATCCATCTCCTAATCTAGCTTATCCCAGAGTTTTCAGACATGGGGCTTTGAGGAAGAAGACAGCACGAGTGCATGATCAAACCACTCCCCACAACTACAAGGGAAGGCAAAACCACTTCTGTTATTTTAAGCCAGCCCAAATGATGATGAAACTGAAATTTCAGACTTGCTGCTCTCTGCTGCTGATCCTCACGTCCTCCTGCCTCCTCTGTCACAGTGGCCTTTAATTCTCCACATTTGTATTTCACATTATTAAAGTTAAATGAAGGTTATGTGAGGATTATTTTTGCAAGTAATGACATTTCAAAGGAAGACTTCAGAATTACCTGAGGCCTTGCTTAAAGATACATATGGTAAAATTAGTTGTGTTTAATTTGTGGATTTTTAAGTGTCTTATTTGGTTTACTGTATCAGCTACTCTGGTAGAGGATACAAACTCTACTTTGGTCACAGTTCATTCTTCTGAAAAGAAAATGGTTGGTTTGGGGGTTGGGGTTTTTTTTCAGACTCTATAATACACTAAAATAAACAATAATTCCTAAAGGTTATTGCAATAGATAGGCACAACTTCCGAGAGGTTTGTGTGCAGGCCTTTCATATATCAGTATATTCCGTCTTACTTGATATCTGTATTTTTATTAGCAAGCAACATGCAAACATAACCAACCCATCCTCAGAATTCGGGTCCTGACAAAGCTCCAACTCGGGACACAGCATTTAAACAGGCAGCAGCTTTTAAACAAGAGCTACCATGCCACCTGCTGTTTAAAAGAAGAACATTCACAAAGTCTGCTCTTTGGTGGCAGAGAAGCCCCGGTTGGAAGGGGCTTCTGGCCTTCACCTCCTCCAGCTGGGGTACCCGGGGCTGCTGTGCATTCTGCCGGCTCCCAGTCCGTGCTGAGATACTCCATCCCACAGCCACGACTTGTCTTGGCTCCTGTTGAGCTGCTCAACTTTTTCCTGTCAACACCACAGGCCCTGTATCACTCTTGAGGGATGTCACTAACACTGGCCACGTTAGACTTCATATCGTGGACCTTCTGGGCATGGTGCCCTCACTGTTTTCCTTCTTCCTTTCCACCTTCTAGTCTCTCCATATAAAGCATCTCTCACCTATAGAGCTGCAAAGGTATCTCTGCAGACTGCTGAAAGCCTTTCTAAAGAAGAAGGTAAATGACATTCTCAGCTCTCTTTTGTTCCCTCAACTGCTTAATTTCTTTTTCTTATTTTCTGAAGGTATTAACCAACTCATGACATGACACCAAGAAGCTAAAGAAGCTAAAAACTCTATTCATAGTTATTACTTCTAATAACAACACAGTAACGTGAACCAACAGGATTTATTTTCAGCCAAATTTCTAACTGATGCTGATTTCAGGGATTTTTAAAGTGGTTTCTACAGTGGCTAGAGTTCAAGGTGGAGAACAGCAAATTTTACTCTTCTGTAAACTTGACTTTATTGGGGACTACTGTTGTGTTTATTATTCAGGAGAAGCCTTGAGACTCAGAAAGCATACAGAATATTCTCTAGATTTAAAATAGAAATACTGGAGCACCTGAAGCAATGTCTTCTCACTCCATAAAGATGTTTAAACTATTTCCTTTTTAATTCAAATCCATCACATATAGTTTAAGTGTTCAGGTGGTGAAAGAATATCATTATTATAGACCATTTTATAATTCAGGATTTTGCATCTCTGGCTGAAAACAGGACTGATGCAACCACATGCACACATATGAATTTTCAAAAACCTACTTATTCAGTTCTGAATTCAATGTCAGCTTAACTTATTTTTAATTTTAAACACCAATATGTTTGAAGAGCATGGCACCTGAGAGCCACTGAAGTAAAGCAGAAGGGGAGGAAAAAGATGCAGCAGAGAGTATTTCCAAAATCCTACTACCTGCTGCTGTGATAATCCTTCAGGCATGGGAGTCATAATTGCTTCTGTATGCATACAGTCCACATCAATAAATTTTAGCTCTTCTTCTTCCAGGCATGATGATTTAAGATCTAAAAATAATTAAATAACCAAAATGTCAGATTTTACATGTAGATTCAAAGAAGAAAAAAAAACCAAACCAAACAAAACCCAAAGAATCTATCACCCAAGCACAGTAATTCCACAGCAGTCTTATTTTCACTTACCAAACTAAAGAAACTTCTCAGCACTCTGAATCACCTGTGAAATCACATAAATACTACCACTGATAGGCACTCTAATGAAGAGCATCTTTCAAAGCTATCCCAAAATCCTAAAATCTACACAGCAGGAGATGGCCTAAACATCTTTTATGTGATCCCTAGTCCCTCTTCACAGCCAGGACAACAGGGCTGTCCAGACTACAGGACATGGCAACTAGGGTTAAAACACTGCAGCTCCACAGCCAGCAAGCTTGAAATAAATTACCCTTGGGAAAAAATAAAACACATCCATAATATGTTCTGGGTTAGAAAAAAAAAATAAAATCCATACACTTTTCCATAAACGAACCACAGTAAGTAGCCAAACATATAAAAATGTTTTAATCAGAAATTAGAGTAATGGATTCTGCACTGCAAAAAGCACCACTAAAACACAGTGATAGGTGGCAGTAGGCAGCCAGCCAAAGAAGCTGAGGGAAGCAAAGGAGGAAAACACAAAGAGAAACTTTTGTCCTAGAACAAAAAGGGAAGGGAGGGAAACAGATCTGTTGGCTCTAAGGAGTTCATTCGACAAACCTGTCACTAGCTCCCTGCTGATTTGGTGACTATGGGATTAAAACCCTCCTCAGATATCCTGTGTCTGCTACCTAACCCCTCAAAACATAAGGAGGAATTCCAGGTCCACTGCAACACTGCCCTGCTCAAGCAGATCATTTTCTCCTGTGCAGCAGCAAGAAGTTGAGGATACATTTTTGATCACCAAAATTAGTGCAAATAACTTTCTATTTGCTGCCTGTGAACTAAGTGCAGAAGCAGTTAGAGGCCATGGCAGGTGATGTAAAATGTGTCCTGGTCCTTACAGATAAGATGCTGCTTTATGTTAGCTCAGTCACTGAAATAGTCTTGCTCCAATCTTGAGGTTTTAGCTTCCTAAAACTGTAGTTTTCTAAGCTCTGAAGTTACAGTCACTCAGTTGGACAGAAACTTCAGCAGAAAGACTTACTATCTCTCAGGCTTATCCTGAAGAAGCAGCAAGTTTGTATTCAATTCCTACACTGGGTCTCTTGCAAAAATTGACTGTGGATAGCTGCTGCTGAGGCTCCTCATAGAAGGCTGACATTTGTTCTTAACTAGATAAAGAACACAAATGTTTTTAGCTTTGCAATTTTAGACCATTTTCTGTTTTCCCAATCTAAGCAGATTTAATCAAAAATCACCCAACTGTGATAAAACAGAATAGTCTCTACCCCTACTTCCATTCTCAAGCATAAAAAGTGTTTGTTATCCCTTGGCCATAACAAGGTTTTAAAATAGTCAACTATCACTCCACTGAAAACCATCTCTTAACAGCAGACTTTCCTGTTATTTAGGAGGGAACTGGACAGACTTTATAACTTAATCTCCATACTCCCACATGCTAACACCTAGAAAGGATCTATGGCACCATTTGATAGTATTATTTTTTTTAAGTGGACCCTCCTCTGTGGTCTTCAAATGTCTCAGGTCACTCAGGTTGCCCAAAACTCAGGATACATTGACCATACAGTCACCTAAACTGAATTATACCATACTTCATTGATGTAAAGTAGGTATCATGTATTCAATACTCAGCTCCCAGTACAAAAACCTGATAGGCCATTCACTTCCTCTCTCAGAAATTACTAGAGAGAGTAACAAGCACATTATAATCAGCACATACCTTGAGATTTTGTTCTAATGAAAGAACGACCCTTTTTCACAGCTGCTTTTGTCTTTTCAAGCCCATCTTTTGTACCTTCTCTAGCAGCTCTCATGAGATTTTGCATCTGTAAGATAAAAAAAAAAATACAGTCTACATATTCAGTGAATAATAGGAATATATTTGAGCAGAATACTTTTAATCAAAATAACTTAAAAAAAGGAATGCTCTCAAGTAGTTTAGTCTATAAAAGAGTCAAAGAAATCTATAGTAAGTGCACAGCTCTATCAGAGCTCAGATCTGAGCCCCTGTGCTTCATCTAAATAAATTCAAACCTGAAGAAAGGGACTGACTATTGTATGCAAGCCTATAATAGCAGAAATGCTTAAGAAACCTTTCTGCATCAAACATCTGAACACTAGATAGTCTCAAATGCTCACCTTTACATTATGTAAAAAATAAGTACAACAACCAGGTCATTAATGGGCAGGGTTCCTGTGCATCTTCCAGTGTCCCATTAACTTTGCCAAGCTATTTCTGGCATAAAGACAATTCCCTAGACACAAATATATTCTTAAATATCATTTTGTAGGAAATGTTAACACTCAATTATTGAAGAAATAATTAAAAATTGCATCTTTTGACAGTACACTACTACAGCAAAAATATATTTAATGAAAAATAATTTTTAAAAAGTGTTGTTTTGCTAGGAAATGATTATTTTTAAAACTGCTTTGTAGTTTGCTTTCCCAAAATGCCACCATAGCAAAAAATCCCCACTACTGTCAGAGCTGTGCTGATATCATCAGCAACATCAGAACACAAACAAAGCTGCCTTGCTGCAATCAGGCAATTTCTCAGTTTGAGCTGAAGCTTTTATCAAAAACCCAGCCTTTTCATACTGGCTCTGTTCAGAATGGAGTGCAGGTAGATTCTGACTCCCACATTTTGACCCCAAGTGACTGGAAAGCCAGGGTCAGGCAAGCCCTGGGGAGCTCAGCCAGGTCTCAGAGAAGGGACCAGTCAGCAGGGGAGGACAATGTGCTTTCTCATCTCCTGAAACTGTTACCATTAAAATTAAGCATGAAAACAGGTCCTTGACAAAGTACTTTTAAGATAAACTACATAACAATAATTGAGCACATTTAGAACTCATTACATGCAAATTGCTGTGAGCTTTTTCAAGTCATTATTAAAAGAAAAAGACAACACTGGAAAAGCAATCATTTAAATGTAGCTAGTTACAGAAGTCAGCTTCACTACTTCAGCTCATGTTTTTGCTTTAGGTGCTGAATCTCTACTGCTCCCACAGTATTTGCCATCAAATATTTTTTTTCATAATGCTCCTTTAAATGCTTTGGGTCATGAGAAAGCTACAGTGTATAAAAAGACAATCTTTTCAAAAAGTCTATATTGCAAAGTTTATGCTAAAGTACTCACTTGTATCATATGTATTGTCCCATCTCCCTGCTGACACACAGACAGCTGAGGGAAAATAATTGTTTAGAGAAGCTCCAAGCTGACAACTGGACTACCACTGAATTTTCTGAAATTCAGCCAGGCACCTTTCTGCTACACCAGAAACTATATAAAGAGAGGGCCAGGGTGACTTAGGCTAAGTTCACTGTGTATTAACTATATTGTGCACGTCTTACAAACTGTATGGAAAAAATTAATCAGTTCTAACCATTCACTGGAGCACAAACCCTAGCCAGTGTCTTTCTGATTAGTCTTCAAAACACTGAATTTGAAGAATTCTCAGTCTGAAGGACTTGCAGAGGTTGCTGGCACCTGAGAAGACAGAGATTGACAGTGCCAGCCAGCTGGGTAAGGAGACACTAACAGAGGAGGATGCACAGCTTTGTAATTTCCATGTGCATCTACCATAGCTTCATTGTATGACTATGAGCATTTTCTTTTCCCTGTTACATTTTCTTGTGCACTGTCACTGCCACACTGATTGACATCTTTAAAAAGATGCTGTTGGCATCTGAAACTTGACTGGGGAGAAGGGACAAACAGGTGAGAAAGGCAAGTGTTGGAAATTAGGGTAACGTCAATGACTGAGCAGAACTGTTGGATACATACATGTTTCTTGTGGTTGCCTTGCAAGAAGGAGAAGGGAATTCCATTTTTATACTCAGAATCACTCTGTTCTTCAAAGCTTTCAAACTCACTTGAACTATACTCATATTCCAGTGAGTTGTTCCCACCATCATCATCATTTTCTACATCATCATAAATAATTTCCTCTGTAAGAATTAAACCAAAAGCGACACTGAAATTTCTCTTTGTTTAAACACCAAAAAAACTTGTTGAGGTTGTACTATAAGGAACTATAGAGACTGTTGCACACACATTTTAAAATGTGAATTAAATCCAATATTAAAAAAGCCAAAGTAGGCTGTTTTTGTTGAAAGAGTACAAAAAGAGGACAGTGTTATGGGTACACACCACAATTCTTTTATAAACATGCCCTGCTCAAACTACACTGTTATATCCAAATCCCACAACATGTTTCAGAAGAAATGCAAAGGAAGCTCTAACTGTAGATATGAACACACACCTGCACTGAGAAGCATCCTTCCATTTGGAAGCTAGTCGTTTGTCCCTAGGAACATATTCATCACCAGTTCAAATGCTAAAACATTGCAAGAATCAAATGAAAATGCCACAGCTTCAAGCAGAACAGATAAGAATAAAAGTAGCAAGCTACATGTTACTCTATGGTATATTTTATGATTCATCATTCTTGCAACTCCACTAGTCACCAGGAGCTTCCCATATCTGCAGGATACCTATAACCTCATCTAAGAGCTTGGAAGTATTAACCTTTTAGATAAAAACATTAAAGATCTTTTATATAAAGCTTATAGCTTTATCTTTTTAAAGATAAAGCTATATTGCAGAGGCTGAACAAAGTTTCATCTACTGAAGACACAGGTCTTAACACAGATGTCAAGTATGACAAACCAACTCAGACCAAAATTGAGTATTTTTAGTGTCAATTACTCATCAGGAAACAGACATGCACCCTACGTGCTGCATCATCTGTCTTTACAAGTAGAGAAGGGTAGACACTTCTACCAGTTATCAACACAGTGTTAATTCAATTTACATACATTTTAGGTACTTAATGAATGTACCTAGTCAGTATACATGCACATTATTCCATATTACACCATTTTTCAATGTGGGCTGTATTACAAAGACCTCAAACCTGGTTCAGAGTCTGAATTTTCTCTTGGCACATCATCGTAAGTTACTTCATCTGGGTCTAAAAGCAAAACATAAAGAACACCATAAATGAGAGTTCCCCAAAAAACTGAATGAGACCACCAAACAGTGTTTAAGAGGCATTTGGACAATGCCCTTGGTAATATGCTTTAGCATCTGGTCATCCAGTAGTCGGAGAGTTAAGCTAGATGATCATTATAGATCCCTTCAAAGTGAAATATTCTATTGGTTATATTGGCACAGAGGAATACAATGGAGATGCAACTCTTTCTCCTCTACAATTTTACTAGTAGATCTAATCACCATGCAAATAACACAAAAATGCACAAAATATCTGCATTGTTTATGATGGCCTTTGGTAGCCTAAAACCAGAAAGCCACTTCAATATATCTCCCTTTTAAAGAACTGTGATAAGTTCTATGCTTGTTGCAAACATTGACATTGCTATGAAATATATATNAGGCTAAGTTCACTGTGTATTAACTATATTGTGCACGTCTTACAAACTGTATGGAAAAAATTAATCAGTTCTAACCATTCACTGGAGCACAAACCCTAGCCAGTGTCTTTCTGATTAGTCTTCAAAACACTGAATTTGAAGAATTCTCAGTCTGAAGGACTTGCAGAGGTTGCTGGCACCTGAGAAGACAGAGATTGACAGTGCCAGCCAGCTGGGTAAGGAGACACTAACAGAGGAGGATGCACAGCTTTGTAATTTCCATGTGCATCTACCATAGCTTCATTGTATGACTATGAGCATTTTCTTTTCCCTGTTACATTTTCTTGTGCACTGTCACTGCCACACTGATTGACATCTTTAAAAAGATGCTGTTGGCATCTGAAACTTGACTGGGGAGAAGGGACAAACAGGTGAGAAAGGCAAGTGTTGGAAATTAGGGTAACGTCAATGACTGAGCAGAACTGTTGGATACATACATGTTTCTTGTGGTTGCCTTGCAAGAAGGAGAAGGGAATTCCATTTTTATACTCAGAATCACTCTGTTCTTCAAAGCTTTCAAACTCACTTGAACTATACTCATATTCCAGTGAGTTGTTCCCACCATCATCATCATTTTCTACATCATCATAAATAATTTCCTCTGTAAGAATTAAACCAAAAGCGACACTGAAATTTCTCTTTGTTTAAACACCAAAAAAACTTGTTGAGGTTGTACTATAAGGAACTATAGAGACTGTTGCACACACATTTTAAAATGTGAATTAAATCCAATATTAAAAAAGCCAAAGTAGGCTGTTTTTGTTGAAAGAGTACAAAAAGAGGACAGTGTTATGGGTACACACCACAATTCTTTTATAAACATGCCCTGCTCAAACTACACTGTTATATCCAAATCCCACAACATGTTTCAGAAGAAATGCAAAGGAAGCTCTAACTGTAGATATGAACACACACCTGCACTGAGAAGCATCCTTCCATTTGGAAGCTAGTCGTTTGTCCCTAGGAACATATTCATCACCAGTTCAAATGCTAAAACATTGCAAGAATCAAATGAAAATGCCACAGCTTCAAGCAGAACAGATAAGAATAAAAGTAGCAAGCTACATGTTACTCTATGGTATATTTTATGATTCATCATTCTTGCAACTCCACTAGTCACCAGGAGCTTCCCATATCTGCAGGATACCTATAACCTCATCTAAGAGCTTGGAAGTATTAACCTTTTAGATAAAAACATTAAAGATCTTTTATATAAAGCTTATAGCTTTATCTTTTTAAAGATAAAGCTATATTGCAGAGGCTGAACAAAGTTTCATCTACTGAAGACACAGGTCTTAACACAGATGTCAAGTATGACAAACCAACTCAGACCAAAATTGAGTATTTTTAGTGTCAATTACTCATCAGGAAACAGACATGCACCCTACGTGCTGCATCATCTGTCTTTACAAGTAGAGAAGGGTAGACACTTCTACCAGTTATCAACACAGTGTTAATTCAATTTACATACATTTTAGGTACTTAATGAATGTACCTAGTCAGTATACATGCACATTATTCCATATTACACCATTTTTCAATGTGGGCTGTATTACAAAGACCTCAAACCTGGTTCAGAGTCTGAATTTTCTCTTGGCACATCATCGTAAGTTACTTCATCTGGGTCTAAAAGCAAAACATAAAGAACACCATAAATGAGAGTTCCCCAAAAAACTGAATGAGACCACCAAACAGTGTTTAAGAGGCATTTGGA
>VYZU01023221.1:0-29851 GCA_013401355.1 Ceyx cyanopectus | reverse complement strand
CATCCAGCATCTCTGACTTTTAAGTCTCTCTGTATCTTCTTTCCTAAGATTTGACCTCTTTCTGCAAGACAACAGTTTGTTCTAAAAACTTTTCTTCCTAAGCCAGTTCCTTATTTAGGCAGCTGCTTTTCTGTTTCTGCCTATTTCACATACTAAAAAAAAAAATTAAAAAAGAAAAAAATTCACTTTGTGTAACGTCAGAAACTTCTACGGTTCTGCTTTTTACTTTCAAGACCAGAAGTGCCTTCTCCATCAAAGAGAGAAACTCCAGAACCTGCCACTCTCTTGGTATCACCCAGTTTATCCAATATTTAGTCTTTTTACTTGGGGTGAAAACTGGAATCCTACCCCGAGAAAGGACCTATTTTTGGTTCCTTCCCTCAGAATGATCCCCAGATGGGTCCTCAGCTTTGGGTCCTACATTGTAAAGATTCCTCAGATCAGTGTTGTGATTTCCTCATGATGTTGCAAACACCCCAACTGAGATGAGGTGACACTTCAGGCAAGCAGGAAAGAGAACAGAAAACCAGTTACAAATAAAAAGTCCTTGGAAAACAACTCAGATTTTTAGACATCCTTAATTTGTTTCTTTAATCTCTTTTTTTCTCCAGTCTGAAAAATCCCCTG
The DNA here is from genome assembly GCA_013401355.1 of Ceyx cyanopectus. Classification (NCBI taxonomy): domain Eukaryota; kingdom Metazoa; phylum Chordata; class Aves; order Coraciiformes; family Alcedinidae; genus Ceyx; species Ceyx cyanopectus. The sequence continues at coordinate 29,224 of VYZU01023221.1, read as the reverse complement.
AGTGAGAACTACGTCTCAGACATCAAAAAGCTCCTCACAACTCTCTGTCTTTCTCTGTCTTGGATACAGCTGAAATGCCGTGGAAATGGGAGCTGTAGCTGGGCCAGGAGTTACATTCAGTCTCCTTCTGAATACCCCTTACCACAGTACGGGCACCACAGCCCCTGTTTTGGCAACAATAGAACAAATCCTGTGAAACAGACACTAAAGACACACCTCAGCTCAACCAACAAAAGCGTGTCATGAGCACGTGTCAATGCGATGAAGAGGAAGGACAGAAGGAACTGGCACTGAGCTCTATAGCATTCCCCACGAATAATTGGATAGACAGAGCCCAGGCTTGGGGCTGTATCCTTCATTTGAAAAGCCATACAGGGAGAATTAAGTGTTAAGAAGAATGGGAGTCATCACGAAGCAAAACGGAAAGCCCGGTGAGCCGCTTATGGAAGTGTGAGTTTAAGTACAGTAGCTGTCAGAGGAGAGATAATGAGGTGCACTTCTGGCCTTATCTGCAGAGGCTACTGTACACCACGCTGTTAAAAGCAATCTCCTGGTGAAAAAGAATCCTTGCCTCGTATTAAGCTGTTTTAATGGTGCTACTGTAATTAGGTTTACAGATGTTTTAAGAATACACATATAGGGAGCTGCAGGTCTTTAATTATAGGTAAGCCTGAGAACGGTGCACTTTGTTCCGCTGCAAATGAGCCCTGGGCTGACCTGGAAGTGACCTTTGGAAGTCTGGGGAAGACACAAGCTGCTGCCCTTCTATGAACTGAGATCAGTTGCAGAGGCAATGACCCTCTTTAAAAGCACTTCCTTGCTCCATCACAACAGTAAAACTCTGTCAAGAGCTGATCTCCTCTTGGGAATGCTGCTCTGGCAGGATGGAGAAACATTTGGCTCTTGGTGGTTCTCACTGCACAGCTGAGCACTCATCCCTAGGGCTCGGCTGATGCTCACCACAGACTGGTCCCACAGTTTAGGGTAACAAAATAGGATGGAATTTCCCACCCCACTACAGGTCAAGCCCTGTGACTTTCTGAAGCTGCTGCTCCCTTATTTTTGCCATCTTGTTGGAGGTAGTTAAGGTAGGTGATGAGCCAGTGGATGGGACAGTTGTGAGCAGGTATCACTCTCCTCTCCTCCTCTCCTCTTTCCCACCTGCTGAATGAATCCAGACTGCAGAGACAACAAGCACAAAGAGGGAACACTGGTAATTACACAGTATGTGGCATTATTATTGTTTATTTGGTTCTACAAGAAAGCCACACTCCCCCTCCCATCTTCAGCTCAGTTTCTTGCACCCTTTCCCAGTGAACAGTTCTTTAGGGCAATGTCCCTGGCTATGCACGAATGTGCAAAAACATTAAGTGTGGAATTAAAATTCATTAACAAGAGCAACAAAATCAGCATGCTTAAAAAGCTGGAAAACTAAGAGCAGGAGCTTTGTAAGAGGTGACATCTCTTTTTCAGAAGTGATGCGCCTTTCGTACATTCAGTTACAACTCAGCACTCAAATATTGTGCCCTTGTTTAAGGAATTGTTATTTCTATTAGGCTAGCAAAGCATGCTTGTCTGATAAAGAAAATGAGAGTATATTCCATTTTCTGCATTGTTTTGCAGCTTGTTTCCTGTGCTCAGACCAGTTACAAGCTCAGGTGGCGCCAGGGGATGGTGATGGGAGAGAACATCTGTTCCAGCTTGGCCAGTTCTCCATGGCTCCTGTACCCTCCTCATTCACCAGGAACACAGGAAAGGACAAGATTGAGTTTTACTCTTCATTTCTTCTGGTTTTCTAATTGTAAACCAAGGGACTCATCACGTAACGAGTTCAGTAAGAGGATTAAGTACTTTTTTATTAAAATTAAATGCTTGGAGGCAGCAAATAATCATACAAGTGTCAAGAATGTATTGCTCATATTAAAATACTTTTTTTTTTCACTTGGAAAGAGCTCTGAAATTATATCTTGCCCCTCTCCCAGGTTAGCTGTGTGACCCACAGATGTGGCAGACACCCCTTTATTTTACAGAGAGAACGTTCCACACCCAGCTACTGGTTTTGGCCTTTCCATTTGCTTCTCTTTTAACTGAGAAGCCCTGCGGGGTTCTTCTAGGCTGTAAAATTGTGCAGCTCCCCGTTGTTGTGATACTGAAAAGCAAGAGAGAGGGAAAACATTTCAGTGGATTTCAGATTGATGGGCAAACTGAAGCATGAAGATTAAGGTGTTGGCTGGACGGCTGGAAGGGCTGAGATGGTGCAGCCAAAGAACCAGCATGGGAGCCAGGGATTTGGGGACTTTGTGTTTTTATTTCTTCCAAGGCAATAAAAGCTCTGTCAGAGGACTGGTTATCCAGGCTGCACTAGGGAAGAGGATCTTTTTCACTGAGCAGTAGGTACAGGCAACAAGCGTGACACAGAAGGATTTCATACCTATTGAGGAATCATCTAGTGGTTGTCGTGTCAACAAAGAGAAGCAAGAGTAGCAGTTCAGGGTGATGTGCTCCTGCCTACAGCAAACCCATCAAAAAGAGGCAGGCTGGGGGGAGTTATGACAGCAGTCTCCCCTTCTTTTATTGGAAGAAAATAAACTAATAAACAGGAAGCAGACGCATGTGGAGAGACCACAGTAGATGGAAAGAGAAGGGAGAAAAAGGTTAAATTATGGTTAACAAATTTACATGTGAGTGTTTCCAGACTTTCCTGGAACTGGATGAAAGGCGTTGATCTCCTCCAGGCTATTCTCAGTGTTTTTGGTTCAGGGCTGAGAGCAGCATTATCTAAAATATGCTTTCTTGCAACAGTTTCAACATTTCACCATTTCCTGACCTTAAAAAAACAGAATAATGTAAGTGTTTCAATTGGTTGGCCATAGTGATGTCTACTGATAACTTGGAGCTAGGGCATTGGCCACTCTTAAAGTTCTGTCAGAATAACTTTCTCACTAACCTTATACTAGGTGTTCCTAACAAATGTTATCAATTGCAAGGAGATAGGTAGAACATAGACTAGCACATTGAACCATTTGGTTTCCACCAAAGTACTGGATAAGTACACCCCTGTACTATCTCACATCTGGGGGTTTTGCAGAGTAAGGTGCACCCATAAATTAATTTTAAAAAGGGCCCTAAAAATAATGTATAATCAGAGGAGCCACATCTTTCACTAGATGGGGTTGTCTCCAGTGCCAGAATACACTTCTCAATGTGAAACTTCTATATTTTCTGTCACTTCAGTCAATAACAAGTGTTAATCTTAACTGGTCAATGATGGAGATGTCAACAGAGGATGGTGAGGGGCAAGGCTGAATAATGAAGCCACTGATGGGACAGAGCAATGTTTAGATTAGAAACACAACTCAGATCTCACACTGTTTTGTTTGTTGTTTTTATTTTTTGGTATATGCAGTACTTTTCCTAGACTATTGTATATGGATATGAAATTTTTATTTCCTAGGAGTACACACCCAGCACTTTGCTTTAGTCTAAGAAGTGTTATTAACCTCACAATTTCCCTGAACTACACCTGATGTGAGAAAATGATACATGTGAATCATGGAAGTGATTATGGGATGGAGAGTGGTGTTTGCTCTCTTGCTTCTGCAGAAAAAGATGACTACTGTGGAAAGGCAGTTAAAGCACAATAGCAACAAAATATCCTGTTTTCCTGGCATTTTGAAAGTTATTCATGGCACTCATGATTGAGGCCAAGTTGCATATGAAAACAAAGAAATAATTGGTCATTTTACCTACCATAACTTGTCTTCTAAACTAAGATTTTATCTTTTAAATTATGATTTCCTGTGGATTTCTATTATGAGTAGTTCTCCTTCTCCCTCTCTCTTTCTCTATCTGTTGTTGTTCTGACTACCAGAGTTTGTAAATAATGCAAGAGTTTTACATCCAATGTTACAGTGAACTATAACTAGATTTTTTTCCCTATACTTGGACAACAGAGATTTGAAAAAAAAACAAACCCTCCAAATCATTATATGCCCACAGACTTTTCCGTACAGGAAGATACTGTAATGCCAGGTCTGCTTATTAAAATTTCAACTGATTTATTCAACAGATGATATACTAAAAACAGTGACTTGAGTAACTAAACTTGAGTAACTAAAAATTCCTTGGCAGACATTGCTCCCCAGCATCTACCTTCCTTGACACCAGAAGACATCTTCAGAAACCTTCTGTGTTCCAGATTTTATGCTCACAAAATCATCTGCACATATCCAAAAGAGTAATGAACCATTTACATGAATCTGCTGTACAAAAGCATCTTTTATAAAGTTGATAAAAGATGAGCTGAGAGATGAGCTGGAGAATGGTCCAAGTCATGCTCACAGTACAGAGTGAGGAGCAGAATCTCATGGATTTATATGCTTTATTCTTCTTAGCCTGCTTATGTGTAAGGAAGGAAGCTCTCCTAGCCAGAGTAGATTCACCCTGCCCTTCAGCAGTTCACCCTACGTCTGGCATTAAGTATTTTAGATCGGAATGTAACTAAGCCCTATCTTGGAATGAAAAGTCTAATCTGGGTCAACACCTCACCAAAACCAAGGAGCTCGTTCTATGGGATTTAAAAAATCAACCTCATCTGCAATTTTATCTCCAGATCTTCAAGCTCATGGGTTATGAAATGGCAGAATCATAAAACGCCTGCAGGTTTTCAAGCTTCAGCAAGTGTTTTTCAAAACCACATAATTCCTGTTTGTTCTCACATCACTTTTCATGAAGGTTAATTGAACTCTCCCTCAAAAAGTTTCCAGAGACATTGGGAAAAAACCTTGTACCTAGCAGCTAGAGTTTGGTATCAAATGAGATACGGGAGCTACATTTTCAATGGAACCTTCAGAGCCAAGATGCATCCTATAGATGCCATTTCTAACTGGATTTTGCCTGGAGTTTCTCTCCCTTCCCCACCTGAAGCAGGCTGCAACCATCTAGAGAAGCCAAAAGGAGGAATACAGACAGATTATGCAATAGAGCTGCAACATTTCTGTCCATTCTATATTGTTACCCCTCTTTAGTTAAACAGATTCCTTTCTCCTTGTCCCTACCATCATTTTTGTAGTTAGCCATGGTATTTTAGCCATGATGGTCTGGGGCTTAAGTGAGGTAATAGTTTTTAGGGGGAGTTTATCTTTTACTGGATTATTTTAAAAGAACAGATAAGCACCCAGGCACGCAAGTCCAAATGTTCAGAAAGGAATCACTTGTTTGAAAGCTTGCCCTTTCTCTCCAGCTTTGTCAGTTTGTCTAATAAAAGTATTTTTCCTTGCAAAACTTGCCATGGCCACCCCTAAAATGCTGCACAGAAGTCAGGGAACATCTGGTTTGATTGGATTCCCAGTCAGGAGAGGCTCACAGACAGTTTTTGAAGAGATGGAATACCAGCCACAAACATGGATTATAATTAAGTCTCATGGACTCGGATAGGAGCAGGTCTGGGTATTTTGGCTGCAGACACTCAAGGCCATTCCTTGGCAGCGTTACAGGAGCAATATTTATACAACGATGGAGCACAACTTTGTCAAAGCATTTGCACAAATTAAAAACTTTGTTTTTCCTTGCTATTATTTATAATAGCAGTCTGAAAAATAACAGTCCAAAGTTGGCTTCCCTACGAAGAAATTTTAATTGGCTTTCGTGGCAGGACTGAGTGACACTGTGAGTCCTTTCTCATGGACACGGCTCCTGGGTTTCTTCCTCAGGAAAGCAGCTTGTTAAAAGTTTTATCAGAGGAAAAGCAACATGAATAGTGGTCAACTCTAAGACCTGGCATACTTTACTGTCTTGCTCCAACTAGTTTAAGAATATCCTTTCCATCTCCATGTTAACACAGTCCCTCATGCATTTTTTCAGACCCATGACTGAAGATAGTTCATGAATACATCTATAGTAATAAAATCATATAATATTTTGGGTTGGAAAGGACCTTTCAAGGCCATCCAGTCCAACCCCCCTGCAGGGAGTAGGGACATCTGCAGCAAGAGCAGGTTGCTCAGAGCCCCGGCCAACCCCACATGCGATGTGATGGGGCAGCAATGACTTCTCTGAGCAGCCTGTGCCAGGATCTCACCACCCTCAGTGTAAAAAAATTTCTTCTCTCCAGCCTAATCGCCCTCTTTTAGTTTAAAAAGATAACCTCTTGTCTTTCTACAACAGGCCCTGCTAAAATGTTTGTCCCCATCTTTCTGACAGCTTGAGCTGCTTGATAACACCGTTCTCAGTGGGTACAGCCCCATCTTCAGATCCTTGAAGATCTTACTCAAATATTTTCACAGGTCTCCCATAGGCAGCACGGACTTGAGGCTGACTGTGAGTTTGAACCACTATCCCAGTACAATTATGTAGAGCCTATCTAGTACAGCCCTTTTCACCAGTACAGGAACCTGCTGCAATATCTATCTGCTTAAGCTTTGCTTATTGAATATTGAAACAAAAACATTTTTAAATGCATAGGCTACACCTTGGGTGAACTTTGAGAATGAGGAGGAAAAGGAAAGTATGTTTTCTTCTTATTGGGAATTCTGTACTGGTAGCAAGAAGCAGAGACTTGAATACGAGGGATTTATGATGAGTGATCTGTCTTTGCTGAGAGGGGGAACAAGCCATTTTTTCACCCATAATATGAAACAAATTTATTTTGGCTTCAGGCTGATCCCTGAATATATGATAATGTAGAAAGATTGTTTGAATTTAACTTCAGCTTTAAAAGAAAAAGGAAATGTCTGTATTTAAAATCTGTGGTCACATATGGACCCCGGCAAGGTCTGTTGATGTTGAACGCTCTGCTGACAGCTGCTCAATACACAGGAGATACACTCTATGCATCAAAGAACAGAAAATAACAATGAGCTACTAAGTTAACTCTCCTGATTGCTCTAGAAATGAACACAAGAGAGAGACATTACATAGCTTTCTGAAATGAATGATCCCACAGACCTCTCAATCTGAGAAATAAATTTGTATACCTGCATAGGCTCATAAGGGGTGAAAATAGGATATTGTTTTCAGATGTCTTGGTAGATGGTTAGAGCTGTTTAGAAAATAGCAGTTTCATTTTGTAGTCAAAGGCTGGAATTTCTTCAGTTCTTATTTCAAACTGGAATAAAATGTTAACATTTTCTGACACCATAATCATCAAGAAAAGGTACTGTAGTGTTATAGTTTAAAACCCTCCACCCTAAAACCAAAGAAACCATGGAGCTAAGATATTATTGGAACAAAAAATTGACAGTTTGATTAGGAAACTAGAAAATGCAGTTAAAAGTGAAATGTAGTCTCAGTCTGCTGCTGCACAAGTGGACTTGTCCAGGTCCTTTTCCATGTCTGTCTTAGCAAGGGCTGACACAGTAGGCGTGGTGATACCTGCATCCTGCAACTTGCTTTTCTCATTCATTAACATCATTTACAGAGAATTTTTTAAGAAGACTGTTGAACATGCAGGTAGATAAAGCTCTTGTGTCATGACACCCAGTGTAAGAGCAAGCTGTTGCATACAGCAGGCAGATGTTCCTCATTTCTGCCACAGTAGCACCAGGAGAGGGGATGATACATGGTGAGCTTCATCCTGAGGTATTTTAGGGATAAAGAGCATATCATTGGGAAACTACAGTGTCTAACTTTCTAATCCCAGCTTCAATCTCTCTGTTCAAAAGGCAGCTTGGTCAGCTCTTGGCACTTCAATTTTACCTTACTCTTGCAATGAAGCAGTGGTGGAAATGGAGAGAAATGTTAGGGCATAAAATCTGGTATAGACAAGGGTGAAGAAGGTCCCAGAAAGTCCATTTTGCTCCAGTGCTCTTTAAAGTGAATAGCTGCATACATTTATTCTTGATGACAAGAGTTAGAAATGTATGAGGGTGTCAAAAACAAACTTAGATGCAATGTTGTGTCTGTCACCATATTGGTAGAGATAGGCTTGAGAAAAAGAATTTGTTTCCTTGGTAGCAGAAAATTGCTTATTTTACAAGGTGCCATGGAGAGTGTTATCTACTTAGGATTTATAGGGTAGAGGCTTTAATAATGCATTTCAGCAGGAAAGGGATATTTGTTTTATGACATACTTCCCAGGATGGTGGTTGGCTTTTAAATGCACTGTGTCTTGAAAATTAATAATGCACCTATCAGAGAGCTGTGACACCACTTGCCCCAAGGGCAGGTAGGAATTGCAAAGGACATGCAGCTCAAACTGCTCCCAAGACATGGGGCAGCTGGGCTGTAGAGCCACCCCAGCTGCCAGGGATCCTGGTGGGACAGTGTCAGGAACAGAGCATCAATGCATTAAATGCAGCTCATTATTTTGGACAGCACCTCTTTGTGTGGAAACACCAGTAGCAACAGCAGTGGTGTTAAAGCCATCAAAGGCTATTCCTGTAGGACAGTACCCAGATCTGGTCCTATGAAACACTGCTTGCTGCCATCCAATAGCAATGGTGAGACAGTGCAGGTCTTTGAACTAAATTCAACTGGGATAAACTGGTGCTGCTGCTTTTATATTAAACTCAGAGGCTCAGAAAACATAATGTAACACACAATTATTTGGCCAGCAGCAGGTCTGCCAGCTGAGTGGCACTGACACAGCAGGCTGAGCAGGAAGGGAGGCACGGTGTGTGACAAACAGCTAACAGGAGGATAATATCAAGTAGGTGCAGAGAGTTATTTGCTGTTTAATGAAGAGCCTTTCGAGGTTGAAAATTTACAGTCCTTTCACAGTTCAATTTTATCGGAGTATGGCATGAAAATAACCATTGAGCAGAGTGCAGTGACGCTGCGACATGTGGAGGAAGTAGCACAGACCTTGCAGAACTATGACACAAAATTATATTGCCAAGGGAAGGCAGATGGAGAGCACCAGCCAGCAAAGGTCAGTGAGGGCATAGTATGGGGGTGGTAATTAGGCCACTAATTAGATTCTTAAGGACAGAATGGGGAAGGAAGAATGCTTTACAGTAGAAAAAGGAAGAAAAATTTCCCAGCACACTGTCAGACAGGCATTGCTCTTTCCCTTCAGACCAATCTGCCTCATGATTTCTCCAATGAGCCAAGTCTGGTTGAGATGAGGTCTGAGCAGCTGGCAGTGAGATATGAGGACCTTGTGCCAGGACTAAGTACATTTCCTTCACTTTTGAAAAGCTGAAGATCAGGAGAACCTGCTGTGAGTCCTCCACCTTTCCTGGGGGAAAACCTCTGGTCAAACAAGGGAGATCAAACTGGATTTTGGTGTTGTTGGAATGGAGGTGTTCATGACAACAATCACCTCTTGCAAGCCAGAATACACTTCCACCTCTCCGCATCATGTAGGTAACAGGAGTAAAACAAAGTAAAAAAGCTGAAAATGTTCCCTGGAGAAAAGCAAATCCCCAGTGAGTTCAAGAAGCTGAATTTGCATCATACAAACATTGCATCTCGATTTTGTGAAGTGGTTGGAGTCCCTGCAGAATCACAGTCCACACTGACCTGTACTTGGCTTCATCCTGACCCCCTCCTACCTTGCCAAGTTCAAAACCCACACTCATTTCATCTTATGTTTCATTTCTTGGGCTGTGAGATCAATAGTCTAGTCACACACAAATATAATCCAAATCTTCTTTCCATACTGTTAGAGTTGTTATCACAAAAAGGACTGAGACTGAAAAGAACTTTTACAAAAGACAGTTGACTCTGACTGGATGGATCAAAGCTAAATCTGTATTATGGAGACAAGAGAGAATTCAAATAGTAAGGAAAAAGTTAAGACATCTGGGACATAAAATAAATGTGTCACTTTAGCTGTGGTTCTTTCACCTCTATGTTTTATCACATTCCTGTTCTTATTATGTGAAGTAACATCTATGATATAAATTAAACATAGTACCTGCAATAGCAAGAAGTTGCTCAGAACCTTAAAAGCAAAGTTACCACACTCTACAAAATACTTAGTGGAGCAATGTTTTTGAGGTACATGTAAGAATATTGTTGGCAGGAGTGCTGTAACTGATGGAAATTATGATTTAAAAGGGCAGAGTCTCTCCCCTTAGGCTGATCCTGTTCCTTCACCAGCATTGTGTTCCATGTCAAGTGCCACCTGAGGAGTGTTCTCTGTCCCTTCTCCTCCCAGCTCTATATCCTAACTAGACCATGTGTGCCAGGATACCCAGCCCTCCAGTCATCTTCTGGATCAGAAGTGTGCATGAGCACAGGTATTATATTTCTCTGCAAGCATAGAGCAGCTTCTGGGCAGAAATGTATGAAATACAGCCTTTGATGTCCATCTCCAGTGGGGACCATCATATCTCTGAGAACAGAAGCTCCCAGAAACCCACACTTTATATGTTTTTGCAAGCCCAGGCACCAATGCGGCCTTTGTGATCTGAAAGAGATGGAACAGAGGGTCTCTTTGCTAAAAAGAGAAAGTGAAATTTCCAGCCAGCATAAGAAAGACACGGCCGTGTTGGAATGGGTCCAGAGTAAGGCATGAAGATGATTAAGGGGCTGAAAAGCCTCCCCTATAAGGACAGAATAAAAGAGTTTGGATTGTTCAGCCTGGAAAAGAGAGGCTCCAGGGAGACTTTATAGAAGCTTCCCAGTACTTGAAGGGGGGTCTACAGAGAAGATAGGAGGGCTCTTCATCAGGGATTGTAGAGATAGGACAAGGGGTAATGGTTTCAAACTGAAAGAGGATAGATATATATTAGATATAAGGAAGAAATTATTTATTGTGAGGGTGGTGAGACACTGGAACAGGTTGCCCAAAGAAGTTGTGGGTGCCACATATCTGAAAGTGTTCAAGACCAGGTTGGATAGGGCTTTGAGCAACTTGGTCTTGTGGGAGGTGTCCCTGCCCATGGCAGGGTGGTTGGAACTAGATGATCTTTATAGTGCCTTCCAATCTAAACTATTTTATTTTATTATTTTAGCAGTTTCTGCAGGACCAGCAGCTATGTGGGGAGCTGGGAGAGGGGTGTGGGGGTGTGGTTGGGGAACAAAGTTAGGGGACAGTAGAAAACCCTGAGAAAACATGGGAATGGCTCTGGGAAATAACACACTGATGGAGAAGAGCAGGCTGGGACATTAGACTTCCTCATGTGATTACAGCATTAAAGAAATTATAGAAAATAGAGTTATAGGTTTGTGGAATGAGCAAGTAATCGAGTAAATACTTGAATATTGGTCCAATCTATCTACAAATAAAATCACTGAAGTGTGCTTGGACAGCTAGTCAGAAGGAAAGCTGAATTTAATTAACATTATGCTCTACTGTAATGGTATTTCATCTCTGTACACCTTGAAAGTAAAGTTTGGTGTACAGGTACATACTGTCTTGACTGTACAGATCACATAAATCACAGAAAATCTTCCCCTAGAGTTGATCAACATCCAAAGCTGGTGGGGAACAGTCTTTTTATGGATGGCCACTGGAAAGAGTACAATGTCTTCAACTCCACTGAAAAGGGTTCCCTACAGAAAAACTACACTCCAGAAAAGAAAGACTTGGAGGAACTTCTCTGGTTCTTTCTTCACAGAATCACACAATCCCAGCATGGTGGGGGGTTGGAAGGGACCTCTGGAGATCAGCTGGTCCAACACACTACTCCAGCAGGGTCACCCAGAGCAGGGGGCCCAGTATTGCATTGTCTAGATGGGTTTGGAATCTCTTCAGAGAAGGAGACTCCACAACCTCTCTGGCAGTCTGTTCAGTGCTCTGTCACCTTCAAAGGAAGAAGTTTCTCCTTATGTTTAGGTGGAAGTTCCTCTCTTCCTGTTTGTGTCTGTTGTCCCTTGCTTTCTGAGAATTCAGTTACTGTGGTCAGAGATCTCATACAATTTGAGTAAGACCATATACGTCACCAACACGTATCCTCGTGTTTATTTGGAGCCTAGCAATGGGATGAAAAAGGGGAGACTGAGTAATGGAGAGGACTTCTGGAGCAGCTAACAACCAAGCTGCAGACCTCAGATATACTGCATGGTGCAAAGACTATAAGATATTGTTGGCCCATAAAGTTTATCAGAGGTCACCTTTTCAACTCTCCAGCAGCAGAAAGTACCAGGAGCCATCGCTCAGCTGGTGACCATTTTAAAAAGAAAAAAAAAATTGTTGGATTTTTTTTTTTCCAGGCAGCAGCACTTGCCAGGCTCAGCTGCAGCCCGGTGGTGAGACTTCTTGTTGCTTAAGGAAGTCTCCAGCCGAGCTGCAGGGAACAGAGCGTACGGACGGAAAGGACGGCTCTTTGTTTTTAGAGCTGGGGCTGCTCTACCTTCGTGGATCTGCCAGCCCTAGAGCCTAAGGAAATAGCTGAGCATAAAGCCATCTACTTTTTTCTCCTAAAAAAAATACCCAACTCCACAACAAAACCAGCAATAAAAACTTGATTACAGAATCGGACCTGGAGGGATGTGCCAGTAGCAGGAGGAAGAGGAGCACTGTGTTTGTCCAGTGCTGGATGGAAGTCAGGGGAGTGGAGCAGAGCAGGCAGTGTCACACAGAAGCCCCCTGGGAGGAAGCTCTTGCCGGGACAACAGGAAAGGCTCAAAACATCACGAAGTGTTCAGGACTAAAGCAAATATTGCAGCTTGGGGTGGATGCTGATGTTTTTATCAGAGGTGTCGCATCAGCTAGGGATCATTTTTATTTCCTTGAAGGAAGTGGGAAATGGGAAGAAATGAGGGATTTTATCTCACAACAGACCTCCCACCTTCAGTAGATGTGCAGGGAGTGCAAAGGGAGTTCAGAACACTCCGGTGATTGCCAAGTGCCTTCCCAGGTTCACCATTCAATACTTTTATGTTATTTGCAGGCAGTAATTGACAGCAGCAGTTTAATTAAACAAAAACAGCAAGACAGTTTCTTGCTAAAAGGGCAGACAATAATAATTTTCTAGAAATGGATCCCTCCAGCTTTCCCTGAGGATAAACACTCGGAGCACTTGCAAATTCTGATAAGAGACTTCAAGCCTGCATTGTTATCTTGCTTTTTTTTTATTATTTTTGTAATACTGTGAAGTTGTTGGGAGGAATAAAAAGAGTCAGAAATCTTTATTATTTTTCCTTAGGGATTCATTGCACTCTACTTTGCAATGCTTCATCATATTACAAACTTTCACTGTACATGCTTTTAATAAATACTTATTGTCATAAAGATAATAACACTCTTATCACATTAATGGCTTTGCTGTAGCATAAATGAAAATGAATATTAATAAAGTTAACAGTAACCTTGATACAGAAGAACACTGGTAACTGGGAAATTTTCACAGTGTTTTATAGTACAAGAAATCTTTCTTTTCTGCTTTTTTTTTTTCTCTGCCAGCATTGCAAGGGAAAGGATGAGATAGAAATTTAGATATCTGTGAAAAAGCCTCAATGATTATTTCCTATTATAGATCACTGCAGACTGTTTTATTAAAAATATATTCTCAGCAGCAATTCTTCCCTGAGGTATTTCTGCTGCCTACCCACACTGCAATGAATGAATGAAGACACCATATGGGTACTTGTATTCCAGCACGTATATGGGTCTTTTGGGGTTCTGCATGGATCCTAACATATGGATCAGGCTGATACATCTTTTTTTTGATGCAGAAGAGAGAGAAAAAAAAAAAGCAATGGTGCTACAGCAACCTTCCCAGGCAGTTCTGCATATTCTCATCTGAACAGCTTTCCTTTTCCACCATTTCTCCCTATGGTTTGTACACCAGCTGAGCTTGTAGCAGCCTTAGCTGCAGCCAGGACATGCCACACCAGCTTCACCACTGATTTGACAAGGTTGACTGTGCTAGCACGTGATGCTGTTCCTGTTTGGTAAAATGAAGCAAGCTCAGAGGTTATGTCCCAGGACAGTCCCACACCCAGGGAGCCAAGAACTTCCAGGAAGGCGCAGACATCCTGTCCATGGGTGATCTGCAAGTGCACGGCCAGTTCAGGCAGCTCGAGGCACATCAGATCTCCTGCACGTCCCCAGCACATCTGTGCAAGGCAAGAGCAGTTGGCCTGGCACGGCCCAGAAATGCTGAACTGGCTGTGAATGATCTCTGTGTTTGATCTCCAGCACTGTGAGAGACATCAAACATTTTCAGAGGTCTCTCTGCTCAGTGTGAGCTACTGGATGAGTAGAAACAATCCTGAAATTGCAGCCCACCAGGGAGGAAAGGTTTGCAGAAGCAAATGCATTGGAGACTTCTTTACTCAACCAATCAACCAGACTAGAGGTTTGCTCCCTCTTATATTTTGTCAATTTGCATTTTTTTTAATAAACTTTAATTATTTTTTTTTGTCATCTCCAGGTAAATCATCCAATATGGAGACTTTTGCATTCCTATATTTTTCCCAATTATTTTTCCTGATTCTTATGTAGGCTGAATTTGAGCTTGGGAGCACATGGAACTGAGCACCAATGCTTTTTCATTATTTTTTCTACAGTGTGTTGTAGCTGTGCTGACCTAGAAACTCTTATAGGAGCAATTGATACCAGTAGTTGTATGTTCTACAACAGGGAGAATAATTTGTTCTGTCCAAAGAGCTCTCACACACACATTATGTTGTTAGTCTAACATGAGAGTTATGCCAGTTTGCTGAAGGTGTACCCAGAAGGAATAAAGTTATTGAAAGATTTCGAATGCCAAGCACTGAGATTTTAAATTTTAAACCCAAGGGTTTACAGAAAGTTAAGCCTTAAGAATTTTAAGTCTACAGAACATGAAAATTTTAAAGTTATTGTCTTTACTGCACTGAGCTCTGTCACATTGCTCATTTGCTTTTACAGTTTTTACATTTTTATATGTGAAGGCATAATTTTAACAGAATAAACAGTGATGTAAAGAGCTACAGATGGCAACTGCAGAGCAGGCAAGCATTGATTCTGAGAGGGAATTTAACTTGAAGGTTTCCTGGTCTAGCAGATGGCAGATCTCAAGTCTGACATTGCATTAATGGAACTTTCTTGAGTACATTGCCAAAACCCTAATAATGTCTTGACTAAAAGTGTGTATGTGTGAATATGTAACTCATCTCATCTCAGATGTTTGGGTTTGCCTTTCCAGTCTGGGGAAGGTAGCTGGATTTTACAATGGGATGGAGAGTATCCACAAATACCTGGAGACAAAAGTTATGAGACATTTGTCAAGAGCAAGAATTTATTGTACGTGATAGCCTGAAGTACAGTTCTCTGTTTCTAACTGGTAGGTGTAAAGTAGAGCTAAATAGGAAAATGTGGCTTTATCACTGTAGGAACCTGTGTTAACTCAGGCAATGAACCTTGGAGCACTTAAAGAACTGCTCAGGAGCCTGACCTCACTATCAACGTGGCCTTTACTCCAGCAGCATTGTGACAGTGTTACTAGCACTGGGTATAAATGAAATGTAGATGCATTTTACAGGAATATGTAGATGCATGTTCACCTCTCTACATTGGCATTGCTAATCTTTCTCTCTGCACCACTCTCATTTGCAACAGTTCTTAAAATTCAGATAAGACCTCTCAGTAGTGTTTATGTCACTGTCATGTTTTCATTTTGTCTGGCTATTAGGATTTCAAGCAGTCAGAAGCTGGCAGCCATTGTCTTAAGCATAAAATTGAATTGAATGAATTAGCAATGGGCAAAGAGTATCGTGGCAACCAGAGGTGTGAAGGAAGGTGGCCAGGTTTCCAAACAGTGATCAAATATGGCAATATAACCTCAGTGAGTTAATAGCAGCATCAATTGCCCACAACTAACACGATAATTTTACCATCCAGAAATACTCCAGGGATATAAACATTTTTCATCATTGCCAGGAAAGCCAGATCATTAGCAAATAGAATGATGATGAAATACAGAGAGTCTTGCTTCTTGAGCAAAGCACATTAGTTTCTGGGACATAAGGCTCATTTGTAATAGGGATCTAATTAATATAATCAATGCAAAGACTAAACACCGAAGAAGAGATTTTCTGAAATAAAGATCGACTTCTGTCCCAGTCCTTCTATCTGAAACACAGTCACAAAATTTATTTTTTGTGCCCAGGAATGGATATTTCGATGCCTAAATATCCATTTGTGTATACCAATGGGCAGTTTGCCTCTTAAACTAGAAGAAAAACAGTAGAGAAATGGGTTTTCCAAATCTGAACTCCCCGGTGGTGCTTCTTGGCTTTCACTTTGAGGAGAACTGGCTCGGTGTGCTTCTCTGTCCTCAGTATTTCTGGGTAGAATTCACAAGCTATTGAAGTGTTTCATGGCACCAGTCCGAGCTCTTTGAATAGGGATGAGACTATCTTTCTGTCTCATCTGCTGCATAGTAAGGCTTGACATTAATATTTCACTTTTCACCAGAAGTTCTCAAAGCTTTTTTCAAGCCTAATTAAGGTTCACATCACACTTAAGAAAGACAGGAAAAATGAGAACAAGAGAAGCAAAGGGACTTGCTCAATATCACACAGTCACAGTCCTGAGACTGAAATGCAAAGCTCTTGAGTCTCAGTAGTTTGCTCTAACCACTAATGAATAATAACGACTGACCATATTGATAATTAATAGTGCTTTTGATGAGCTTAACACTGTTGAAATACTAATTCCTTCACCTTCAGTGATCTCCAGAGGTATGCGTGGTTGTCATCCTGCAACCCACCTCACTCTCCATATGTGGAAAACCACTGAGTTAATCAGATATGGCTTCACAGTGCAAAGCTGAGTGTGGAAATGGTTGCAGGATGAGGTTATCAAAGGGGATGCTCACAGTCTCTGTCTGTCAGCATATAACTGAAGTGTCTGATGTAGGGATGCTTGACCTGAGAACTTGGTCTCCCTTATTGACAGCAGAGAAAAGCAGGGTGTATTGGAAACCCAGTCAAAGGGTCTGAATTAGAAACTATTTCTCCCTACTGAGCCTCTACAGAGCCTAACATTAGAGGTCTCAAGCTAGACATGTGAATACTCTCCCTTAAGTGCTTATTATTATTCCCATTTTGCAGGTGGATGAACTGGAAAGGACAGGACTGTGCTAAATTAAGTGAGCTGCCTGCACTGGTTAGGCTCCCTCTTTCTTCCCCATAAAACCCCTGGAAATGTGCATGAGAAAAAAAAAAAAAAAAGAAAAAAAAAGAGGCAAAGCTGAATAAATCTCCAAGGAATATGTTTAGGTTGTAAAAAATACAGAGACAGTATCGAAATATCTCAAAGTGTTCTTGGAATATATATAGTGAGTCATGAGCACTGTATATTAAATGGTCAACGCTTATTCAACAGAAGTAATTTCTCATGCGAGACCACAGGAGTCACAGGAATTGGCTTTGCACCAAACTGCCTGATTCAGCAAGATATTACCAGTGTGCAGAAGCTCTGCTGTTACGTTTCAGCTTGCAGGCACTGGGAGAGAGGAAGTAATGAGGAGCATGAGGAGAAACTAAGAGATTCCTCACAGATTGCAGTATGGCAGTGTTTTAACTATGTGAGTAGAAACCCATTGGAAAAAGATTATGCATTCAGAATGGATAATATATGTATGACATTCATCCTTCCCATGCTATTTTTTTTTTCAGATTGTATGATGGAGACTGAGTTTTATGTGTTTTCTGCCATCTCTGGTATTCTTCCTAAAGCCAAAATTCTGTTACAGCTATGGCAGTCATTAAAAATAATTATATAAGAATGTGTTTATCAGGTCTATCATTGCAGGTGGACTGGAAGAATGACTGCAAATTGCAATGACTTGGTAACAAAGCCTGAGTTAGAAAAAAAACCCCAAACCAGCAGAAAAAAAGGAATATTCATTTTTTACTGAAATTAGGAGGAAGAATAACACTTGGAGAAAAGATTTATCATTATGTCAGCAAGGAAGTATGTGATTTATCTTTGTAATAATGATTTTCATAACTTTGAAGGTAAAGGCAGTTGATCTATCTGGATATTTTTCATATAACACCTAGCAAGTTAAATGACTTTATTTGTATCTCTCTGAAAGCTAATCTACTGTAAGCATGCTTGGAAATTAATCTCTTTGCAGCTGTACAAGGTCCAAGCCCATCCTCTGGTGCTGAAGGAAAGGAGCATAGCATGAGCCATCTCTGCACAAGTAGATCCTCTTCCTTGAAAAGCAGGCTGACCACATACAATGACCTCATTGGTGACATCACACCTATGGGAACAGTCACTGACCAGGCTCTTCCCTGAACTGGGCACTATCTGGGCTGAAATGGAGTGTGCAAAAGCATGGCAGAGTAGGGCCTCATAGCTGGGCTCCAGAATTTGTCCCTCCCAGCCCTAATATTGGTCAGGTAGCACCTTCTCATCAGGTATGAGGAACACTCCCCCTTGGATCCCCTCTTTTACAGAGTTCACTCTTCCTACATGAATTTCTGCTGCAGCAAATCACAAGTGAGCACTCATCCCACAAACTCAACATGAACAAATCAGCCTTGGTATGTGAAATATTTATACATTATAGTTAAAAGAAACAGTTGTGGTTTGTTGGTTAGCTTTTTTTTTTTTCCCTTTTGTCCAGCAATATGAGGTGTTTATCCAGAATGTAAATAATTCTTAAAGGAAGATCCATATGTGCATGCACATCCGTGCACATGTACTGTATGTATCTTTTCTTCATGCCAAAATCAGGTTTTTCAACCCTCAAGTCCCTGTTGAAGGCTGGGGTTTGCAAGGAACTTCAGGTTTAGGGATGAATGAGAAGCAGCAGATGGGAAAAAGACTGGAGTGTGCAGGGGAAAAAAGCTTATGAAACACAGTTAATCTTTTTTTTTTCTCTTGTGGTAGATAGAGTGATAGAAATTGGTTAAGGAAACAAGGCACACTTATGATCCAAGCACTCAGACCACATCCCTGATCAGATTTTAAACACTTCATTTTGAATTCTGGAGCTAGAGGAGTAATAAATGACATGAAAGTAAAAACTCTGGGCATTGGAGTGCACATGAAATGGCCCAGTGACCTACCAGTGGCTCAGAGATGAAATATATTAACATATATAATAGATCTGGAGAGTGTCAGCTTAAATATATGGCATAGTGGGGAAAAGATTATTCTGTAACAGAAACTAAATGCCTCCAAAAGCAACACTCTTCCCTCCTTATTCACAAGAGCAATAGGAAACAACTGGGTTATCCAATGAGAAAGGAGAAGCCAGGACCAGGGCTCCCTTTGGCTTCAGTGGCATGTGTGCCTTTAATCAGGAACCACATGCAAGGGCAACAGAGAAGCCACTTGACACTTCAGCAGAGGTCTTAGAGCATCTTTCCCCATTACCTGATCATTTTAGCAGAGATCTGAGAGGTCTTAGAGCATCTTTTCCCATTTAGTCTATGTCTTGGTTATCTCAAGATCTTCTTTAGTCAAAGCTTGTGTTGTGTTTTGGATTTCTGATGACTTGTGGTGCTTTTCTAATTAAAGAAGACAATTTAAGTAAGAGACTAAACCAACCTAATGTCAAGCTCCTTGGCTGCTGGCTCACCTCATTTTAGTGTGTCTGTGAGGAGCCCTCAGTGTCACCCATCTAAGTTGTAGGAGGAGCAACGTAAAGCTCTCAGGCCATCAGCACACGTGAGCTATTTCTGGTGCCAATTTGAACCCATCTCCTTTTGTCTTCTAAACCATAACTCCTCATTCATATTCCTTTAGAGAAGCACAGATCTGTGCATGCAGTGGGTTCAAAAGCTCTGCCTGCCCTAGAAGTCACACACATGAATTTCCAAAAGCAGCAGGCTTCAAACAGCTTCAAGCTTCTCGTTGTGTGCAGTGCCACAAAAGCATTATGGTAATTCTGAGTGCTGAACCATTTAAAATCTCTTTTAATTGATTCCTAGCTACTTCATGATTCCAGCATATTGTTAAATCAGTGGTAGATAAAAGTAGCAGGAGGTAACAACTTTTGTATTGCTGCAGGGTGATCACACCTAAAATAAGGCATTAAATTCTTGGTACCTCATTGTGAGAGAGTTGCAGATAAATTGGAAGAAATTCATAGAAAGGCAATAAAAGTGATTAAAGGTCTGAAGAGACTGAGTTATGACTGAAGATTAAAGGAACTTAATATGTATCACTTGGCTAAATGATGACTAAGAGGGAAATGATACCCTTCAACAAGTACTTGAAGGGCATAAATATCACAAATAAAAAGGAATTCTTTAGGGTGCTGAAGGATACATAGTTGGGATCAAAGGATGGCATTAGGCAAAAGGAACCTGTCTCTGGACATGTAGCATTAAAATCTAACAGACCATTTGTGGGAAACCAAATTCTGACACATTTATCTGATCATGATTCTGTATTTATTTTTGCTTATTCAAAAAAAAAAAAAAAAAGAAAAAAGAAAAAAAAGGCATTGTCTCCCATTACAGACTGAGCAAGACCTCCCAGACACACTCCAGAAGAAGAAAATTTCCCAGTTCAAATTGGGAAAGCAGCAAAAAAGTGCTTTAAATATTTGAAGGTTGATATACCCTTTAGTGAGATCCAAAGGATGTATAAGATATGAAATTAGTGATCTGTATTTTAGGGATGTGTTTGTTGCCAGGATACCATGGGGAAAATAAAAGATAAAAGTAATCATGTATTTCTTTAAAACATACACATTCCATTATTTTCAGTGGGAATTATACCAACATTCTAATGAGGGAACAAACAACTAAGAAGAGTAAATCTTTCTGCAATATTCTCGTAGCACCAACTCACAGCTGAGAGCCCAGCCTCAGACCTGGAAGAACCAAAACAGCCTCCACAGGTGTCGGGGTGCTGGGGTGCCACATCCTAACCCCAGCTTGTGTCAGAAAGCAACCGGATTCATTCATCAGGATTGAATGTCAGTGTGAAATTGGGCTTTGCTGTGCTCAGCAGAGCAGCTCGGTAGCATCGCCGAGTCCCCCAACTGTTAAGTACAACATATATATCATCACCTTGTGGTTTTTCAGACTTACTGCATGGAAACTCCCCAGCTGAATTTAGAGGTCCCCACCCAGAAAATTGTTTCCAGCTCCCCCTTTGCTCTTCTGGGCAGAGTGGGAATCCTGAACATGCTCACTCAAGCAGCTCTCTTGGGGTACTGAGCTCCCCTGTATGCTCCTCACAGCTTTTGGCAAAAGGGGCAGACAGACGTTTTGGGGAAGTTTTTTTTTTTTCTTCCTGTCATAACCCACATCCGTTTCTGGTGATATTGCAGTTTGACATAAGGGTATCAATTTATGCTGGTACCCTGCAGCAACATCCCTTGAGAAATGCTTTTGAAAGCAGCGCCTGGTGATGGGAGGTCATGGGAAAAGGGCTCCCCAAAAACAGCAGGAGTGGGAAGCAAAAGAGTCCCGGGTGCTTAGGGGAAATGAACTTTTTCCTCTGGTTTTTGAGTTTAGAAGAGAGGAAGCACAAAGCAGAAACATCTGCATTTCTAACCCCATTTTGTGAGAATAACCCAAAGATGCTGCTGCTGTAGCAGGCAGCAGAGGAGGAGCAGTCCATTTTCTTGGATTAGCATCCCATTACAGCCATGCTCTGAGGACACAGTCTGATTTGTTGGGACACAGTCTGATTTGTTGATCCCATAATTAAAATCTGGCTATAAATGTACTGTTTTGCTGGTGTCAAACCAGACCAGATTTTTGCCCCAACCCATGGTGAGGAGCAGTACAGAAGGACTCCCTTGAGTGAAAAAAAAAAAATCACCTTTAAAATTCACACAGCTCAGAGCTAAGAAATATGTACAAACTTGCTTTAAAAGTGAGGTGATCCTCCATATATCAAAAAGTAAGCATGGCAATGAGCAAAAACTGTATTTAAAGAGGTGGAAATCAGAAGCTTTTGTTTTATAAAAACCAGTCAAGTCAGAGAAAGTATTACTGTAATTTCTATGTTGAAATCTCTTTGATTCCTCCCTCTTGAACATCTTGAATTATGAGAGTTAAAGTCCAACATCAGCTTTTAGATCATTTTTTTTTGCTATTTATTCTGACTATTCTTCTTCTGACTGTCATTGTTCATGGTAACACAATTAGTTCCTAGGCAGTGATTTATTATACCATAAAAGTTTGAATTTCCCTTCCCATTTCACCAGGTAATGCTGCAGATAGTTTGCAAGTGTCTGTGAGATGAGTAGACACAACCTTTGAGGAATGCCCAGAAGTTTTGAGCTATCATGTGCAGACAAAACCATCAGGATGATGGGCTGGTGAGGGATAACATGAACAGAGACTTTCCCAGGGAATTAAGATCTTGTTTTCATGACAGCTAAAAAAAAACCCCATGAAAAGGAAGGGAGTATAATTATGCAGAAATCTGGCTAAGCATAATTGCTATTCAGAGCATCCCAGGGGACTTAAAAAGGCATTGGAGGGCAGCATATTTAACCTCCACCAGAAACACTGAATGTGTGTGAATATTTTCTAAATCACAGGTTTCACCCAGTCAGGTGTTTTATTCTGTGAGGCTGGGTTTTTTTTCATTATTAGATGAGAATCAGATGTGACCTAACAGAGATAGATCCACTGTGCTGTAGGAAACTCGTGAGTGTGTGATATTTAATTCAGCCTCTTAGTTATTTATATATGGTCTTACAGGTGTATAATCACCCATTTGAAATCCTTAAACTGTTTGGCTCCCAATCATAGCTGTGTAATTTGGAAGCTTCTGTTTTGCATTTTGCTATTAAGTTCCATATGGTTTCATTTCAAAAGAAGATTCCCACAAATTTGTCTAAGTTTTAGATGCTTCTGGAAGATATAACCAAAGCTGGACTTGATCATGGAAGGAAATACTAAAACACAGTATTTGCTGTTCTTTCATATTTAGCTCATGCTTTGTCACCTCAATGCCTTAGAAATAATGTTGCTGAATATTAAACATGCAGATTTAAGTCCAACAATGGATTCACTTAGTGATAGGAGGGAAGTAGGAAGAGCTCTTTCCCCAATGTGCTCACACAAACCCTGGCCAGCTGCAGTCAGTCATATTCTCTTGGTGGATAATGAACCTTGTGATTACTGAGTAGAAGATTTTGGCTTTTTAGGCAATGTTTCTGCTGTTGTCATCTCAAAATTGGACCATGGTAGTAAAGCGCTGCCTATGGTCTGCAAGGTACACAGCATTGTGCCTCTGTATTCAGCACTGATGAGGCTGCACCTCAAATACTGGCTTGAGTTTTGGGTTTCTCACTCCAAGAAGGACACTGAGGGGCTGGAGCATGCCCAGAGAAGGGCAATGAAGCTGGGGAAGGGTCTAGAGCACAAGCCTGATGAAGAGCAGCTGAGGGAATCAAAGCTGTTTAGGCTGGAGGAGGCTCAGGGGAGACCTTCTGGCCCTCAACAACTCCTTGACAGGAGGTTGTGGTGAGGTGTGGGGTGGGTCAGTCTCCCAAGGAACAAGCAAATGGCCTCAAGCTGTGCCAGGGGAGGTTTAGGTTGAACATCAGGAAAAAAAATCTCCCCTTTGAGGGTTGTCAAGAGCTGGCCCAGGCTGCTCAGGGCACTGGTGGGAGTCCCCATCCTTGGAGGGATTTCAGATCTGGGGTACATGCTTTAGTGGAGCCCTGTCAGTGCTGGGTTAACAGTTGGACTTGATGATCTTGAAGGTCTCTTCCAACCAAAAGAATGCCATGATCATACCAATTGATGATTCTGGGAGAGTCTGCCTTGAGCAAACGATGGAAGCCCAGCAGCAACGAGCAATGGGTCTCCTCCTATGCTTCCCCCAGCATAATTTAGGATGACGATTCCACCTACAAGCTTGGGACAACTCGAATTTGCTTTGTAGGATCTCTCAGGAGAGGCTCAGCCTCCTTCCAAAACCTCCCGAGCTGTCGGTTCCGCCGAGCCACGGGGGCGATGCCCACCGGGACGCCCTGCAGCCCGGGGAGGGGGCGGTTCCACTCTCCTTCCCCCGCGGAGCCGCCTGCAGCTCTGCCCGATCCCCCCGCCCCTTCCCGGGGAGGCGGGAGGTGTATATGTGTGGGGGGGGACCCGCTGGGGACCCCCCCGCCCTCTCGGAGCCGCCGGGGCCGGGCCGAGCCGAGCGGCAACACGCCGCCTCCCGGTCTGCGCAGCGCGGGGCTGCTCCTTTCCTCCCTCCCCCTTCCTCCTCCCTCTCCCTCCTCCTCCTCCTCCCTGTCCTCCTCCTCCCCCCCCCCCCCGCAGGGTAGAGCCGGCGGAGGCGGCGGGCGCGGATGGGAGGACGAGGAAGCGCGGTGCGGGGCAGAGCAGAGCCGGCGGCGGTAGGTGAGCAGGGATGGCGGGGTGGGATGGATGGACGGACGGACGGAGAGAGGGTGGGTGGGTGTCCCCCTCCGAGCCGCGGTTCCCCAAGTTGGGAGGCGGCGGGACTTTGCGGGAAGTTGAGCGGCCAAGTCGGCAGCACCGGCTAGGACGGCTCGGCACGGCTCGGTTCGGGCGGAGCGGAGCTCCGGAGTCGCGGCAGCCGGCTCTGGAGGTAGCGAGACACCTCCGGCTGCACCCCTGTCTCCCCGCTTTACTCCAGGGTGAAGCGTGGAGGTTCCTTCCCAGCAGCGAGGAGCCAGGAGTGTCGTCCTGTCCTCCCCCTTCTCCGCGGGCTGGTCCCCGGGGTGCGGGCTGGGACACCTCGGGGTTCCCCCCGGGTGCAGCATCCCCCGGTGCGTGGCGGCAGGGTGAGGGGTTGGGGGGCTTGGCACTTCTTTTGAAACGTGCCCTGAACAGGTCAGCGTTCCAGGGAAGACGGAATGATGGCAAAGATAATGCAATTTGCTGTCATCTCGCCGGGCTGCCTGTGTTGGGCAGATCCTTGCTGCCTGCCGGAGAACTGCTCATTGGCTAATGACCCTGTTTTTACGGTGGTTTGGGAGAGGAGACACTTGGAAAGTGGCTTTCTCTGAAAGCTTCATTTCACGCCGGCAGGGCATCCTACCTAGAATGAAGCCGTGGATGGATGTTGCCATTCACTGCTGCGTGTTTTTAGGTGGAGAGGGGTATTTCTTAAATGCAAGCTGTTGGCTCTTTAAAATAGCTTCATAACATGCTTTTACTGAGAATGCAGTCAAGGTTCACTGGCGGGTTATTATGGTTAGAGTCTGTTAAACAGCAATTCACCAGCTGAACTTTGGTGGTGTCATATATGGTTTTGAGCGGTTTGGTTTCTTTTTTTTGTTGTTGTTTTTGGTTGTGATGGTTTGGGTTTTTTGTTGTTGTTTTCGGTGCTGCTTCATTGTACTACTACAGCTGTACCCTGCAGTGAATTGAGTTAAACACTGATTTGTAGGCTAATAGGATAGTATTTCTATGTTTCTAGCATGGTGCATCTAAATACCTACCAAACTTTCAGATATGGAAATATATTTGATTTTTTTTTTTCTTCTGATGTTATATGATTCTATGGCCTGAAGTTCTCTTCATATTGATTTTCTTGCATATGACATAAGAATGGTTTCACTTCTTGAATTGTTAGCCAGACCAAAATAAATCATTATTGTCTCCTGTAGAACAAACATGTGTCTTTTGTATTTTGTGACTAAAAAAGCCAGCAGAGCAGTCTCAGCTGAGCAGATTACAGATTAAAACTCAAAGTTTGCTGGCACTGTTCATGAAGAGTAAATATTTTTTAAGGTTTGACTGAAAATCATATGCAGTCGTTTGTGTAAACAAATGTCTAGTTAAACAACACTGCACTTGATACTAGCTAGGGACTACTTGATCTCTGGCAAAAAGGGAAATTTCCATCAATAAAAGGTCATCAATATGAACTATATATATTTATATCTATGCTATTTATAGACATCAATATATGTATTTTATATATAGACACACATATATTTATACACACTCATAAGCAGTAAATACTAATGGAGTAGTTGTCTTTAAGCTTATTTTTTTTTATCAGTGATTGTCACATATCTCTTGCCCCGAGAGCTTCTCTGCTGCTGCTGGTGCCATTTCACTCTTGGGCATTGAGTCAAAGGCTTCATCTGGCTCTTCACATGCCAAAAGAAAGAAAATCAATTTTAATGCAGAAAAGAGAAACTACTTGTATGAAGATTTAGTCATGAAATTGCTTTCTATGTTGTTGTGTTGGGTTTTTTTTCTGAAATCAATGACAAACTAGATTTATGGTTCAGATTTTGTAATAGGAGGGCTAATGTCAAATGCATAGTGGTTTACCTGGTGGTTTGTAACAGGAACATGATGAAACAATGGAGATTTACATGACAAAACACTTAATTCCACTAATGTAATGGAAGATAGTAATGGATTTTATCTTCTTTGCTAAACTAAAATTAGGTATCTGGGAACTGTATAAATGAGCAGGTTGAAGCAGACTCTCATATTTGGATTTTTTTTTTCATGTGGTTGAAGGGGAAGGATCAAGTTATGTAATCCAGAAAGGATTGGATTATTTAGGCATAATCACAGAGATGCAAAAAAACTATTGCTTACATTTTAACATTATTTTAAGCAGCCTGTGGCAGAAGCTCTATGAGAACCTGGGGTTTCAGTGGGCAAAGACTATGTTGGTAGCCCAGGTGATTTCAGTGTTGTCACACGTTTTTAAAGATGGATCCATCTCCTTTAAATTATTTCTCAAATTCCTCTGTTCAAGAAAGGGAATCCTCCTTATTATTAACTTATTTGCCTATGCCTAGGTGCTTCTGTGCACATTCAGGGGAGCAAAACTGTAAGAAGTAGTAACTCAGCACTGTGTTACCATTGTGCTCCACTAGACTTTCTCTAGAGATAAGCTCTCAGCAGCAGTGGTCTGGCCTTGCCTAAATGACAAATTGATTTAGGAAGTTAGAACATCGAACTGTGTTTCTCTTTTGGTACAGATACGTTAATCAGGTGTAGAAAGTGATGACTTAAACAAGTGCCAATATGCTCCCTATCCCTCCTAACTCTTAATTACTATTACAGTTACTGTATCCTTAAAGGCTACATATATCCCAGAATCAGAAACTCCAAGGAAATGTGCTGTTAAATCATTCGGTGCTACTCCGGATACTTGCTTCCAATGTTGGCAGCATCCGTACCCTGATTTGAACCCAGGTCCTTAATTGCTGTCTTCAGGCTTCCTTAACATATTTTTTTTCCATACATTGCACTCTGAATTCCCACCACAGTCCTTGGCTGGAGTTATCTTGCTCAGCTGGGAGACTCCAAAGTGCTGAGGAAAACCAAGGTAGATTTTCAATAAGAGAACATTTTATTAATTTTTTTCCCACTACTTTCCACCACAAATTAGTATTTCTTATTTACATTTTCTAGTGAAATGCACTGTTTTTCTTACTGACGAAGTGTGGTGCCAGATTTGGAGTCTAAATACAGCTATTCACATGAGGGGAAGGAATCTGTAAGCTTCTGCAAGTCGTTGTCTTAAAGCAGCCTGAATTACACCAATCCCTTCACTTCTACTGCAATTTCACTAACATTAACTAATTACCTATAGCATTGTTGACCCATTCCCTCAAAAATACATAGAGCTGTCTGTGTCTCTAACATCAAGCATGATGTACAGTCACATGGCCCATTTGTCTGTGTGACCACGTCATTTGTGTTTTCTGGGCTGAAAGAGATGATTCCAGTTCTGTCCTGGATACCCAATTTGGTTTTTCCATGTGAGGGAAATGAGAAAGACACCAAGGAGCTGGTTTGAGGCAGGTGTGTTGCAATGGGAGCACTGGAATCCCTTCACTGCACAGCTGTGCCTGACATGCCTCTAAACAGCACTTTAGGGGCAAGCAGTTGATGTAGCTTTGCTGTGAATATTTGTTTATTTATGTTACACCTGGTTTCCAGCAGCTGCTGAATGTGGCTGGTAAGCACTGGTTTTAAGGAGCATGGCATCCTCTGGAAGAAGAGATAACCAAGTGATGTGTCTGATCCCTAGCAAGAAGAAGCAGAAAGGAAAGTGATGTCCAGTTGGGTACCAGTAGCAGATGGCAGTAACAAGGAGACCGTGGTGGTGGTGTGAGAACAGATGTGATGATGTCAGTTTTGAGCCCCTCACTTCATGAAGGACATTATGGTGCTGGAACATGTCCAAAAAGGAGCAATTAAGCTGTTGTATGGTCTAAAGAACAAGGCTTTTGAGGAGTGGCTGAGGGATCTGGGGTTGTTCAGCCTGGAGAAAAGGAGGCTCAGGGGCGACCTGCTAAGTCTCTTTAACTGAAAAGAGGTTGTAAGTTGTAGCAAGGTGGAGTTGATCTCTCAAAGAGCAAGTGTTAGGACAAGAAGAAATTGCCTCAAGTTGCACCAGGAGAGGTTTAGGTTGGACATTAGGAAAAATTACTTCCCCCACAAGGGTTGTCCAAGCCTGGCCTAGACTGTCCAGGGCAGTGGTGAAGTCCCCATTATCCCTGGAGGGGTTTCAAAGTCGTGGAGATGTGGTGCTGAGGGACATGGGTTAGTGGTGCCCTGGCAGTGCTGGGTTAACAATTGGACTTGAAGGTCTCTTCCAACCAAAATGAGTCAATGATTTGATGAATTCATATATGTGATTAGGAGTGAGAGGTCCACAGCAGGCTCTGTCCCAGCGCTCTACATCTGTCTCCCTGTGGGAGATGACAGACGTCATGGACTTGCTAACCCCAACCCATTGCCCTGTATCTTCCCATTCTCAGATCCAGCTTCTTAACATTCCCACGACAGCCTGACCTGGCTGAAAAGTGTGCTTTTCAAATCTCTACAGTGGCAAGCCTGCCACTTTCCTTATCAACTGACCAGAAATGAGGTAGTACAGATAAACTAAAGCAGCTCTAGAACCATTTTTGGAGTTCTGGTGCAGTGAGCCTTCCTTCTTTGGTCTGCAGAAAGCAGCTAAAGCCCCTGCAGGCTTAAGGATGGTGAAAGGCACTGGCTTCCTGAAATGGGTTTACTTTGAAATAAACACAGTGCTGTAAAGAAATAGGGTGATGGAAAGGTGGGAAAGTGACACAGGATTTTTTCATTTTATATAGAGGCATAATTAAAAACACACTTTTTACTTTAAAACTTATTGTGCCATTGCTTGGACTCATCAAATATGCACATCATTTTATAAGTAAGTGTGGGTTTTTATGCCAACTCTGTATCTAAGGTAGGTCGTTCCTAACTGTACAAGGTGCAGATCTGCACCTAAATAGCAAAATACTTAAACTGACACTCTTAATTTACTTCACGCCTTCCAGTAGGAAAAAATATGTTTCATAAGGAGATATTTTTCCTATAAAAAAACCCTTGATGTTCAGTGTGGGTGAATGTACCCTGCTATCTTACCATAAAATTAGAAAAACTGATGAGACTGAAAACGACTTTTGTATTATTATTTCTTTTT
>VYZU01023220.1:18105-37993 GCA_013401355.1 Ceyx cyanopectus | reverse complement strand
AAAAAAAAAAAGGTATATAGTTTTATCATCCATATAGACCTTTCTGATGGTGATTATATTTTACAGATAACATACTCGTGCTTGTTGTGGCATCATCACCGAGGGCCTGCAGATTGCCACCTCTACTTCCAACAGCTTCAAATCTCAGAAACAGTATGTAATCTTGTTTTGGTGATGAGTTATTCACTTCAAACTCCCTCCTAAATGTTCTGTAAGAGTCACAGTCTCTAATTACAAGATGTGGAAAAAAACAAACCACCAAACCCCAATGCAGAAAAGAATCAAGGTTTATTTTTTTTCATCAGCCAGCCTGATTTCTTGTTAGAGCTTGAACAAAAGATCTATATCCTTTCAGAAAATGGAACAGTAACACATGTAAGCTCGAAAAAGAGCTGTATATATGTTATAGTAGTCACTTGATATATTTCCTATCTATAACACTTTTCTAAACTAATATTACATGCATAATCATGACTTATAGAGTTTCAGTAAGGAAAAATGACGAGTGCAGCTTTTTCTTTCCTCATCTGAAGAAAAAAATTGTNGAAGTCTCACAACAATATATAGAGATTCAACATATTTAACTGGAGCTGCAATTAGTTCCCATGATAAGATGTAATAAAATCATATTTCTCACTAAACAAGCTTAACCACCTCTTGGCTCAAATATATCCTTAATGTATTATAAAACAAATCCCAGATAATCACTTGACACTTTGCTTTCCCTTTTGTACTGTCACGCCAAGGAAATTCTTTTAAACACACATAAATACATAAGAAGGCATTCAGGAAAGAAAATCCTGCAGACAAATTAGCTGATAATTATTTTATCTAACACAGTTCTTCACAGGATAACTTAGACTGATCAGCTTCTCTCTTTGTGCCTAACTTGAGCCCCTCACTCACTTTGGACTAAAGCACAAGGTAACCAAGGATTTCTTATAAGGTGCCAAGGTTCCTTGATTGGGAGCACACAAGATCAAGCTGGAAACTTCTACATCTCTTGTTCTATTTTTGAGACTTAAGTCTTGTAAAACAGCATCTGCACTCCTCTGAAGTTCTGTTCCCTAAAAAATAAAATGTGAAATATTAATTTTGTTCTATTTTCCTTTTTGTGTTTGTTTTTTGTTTAGTTTGGGTGTTTTTCTTATATATTTTCATATATTTCACAAGTAGAGAGACATTACAGAAATAATAGCACTGACAGTGTTACACATCTGTTGCATTAAAGATATATAAATTTGGCATAAAATACAGCCTTTTGCATTCCAGCTTGTCCTCAGCTATCCAAGGGACTGTTGGCAGCTGGGCTTGGATTCTGAGTGATACCTAATTTGGCACTATAAGTCTGGGCACGTTCAATATATTGGACTACCAGGAATACAGATGCACAAATAGTACAATGCACTTTCAGTTTAGTTGTATTGAATGGACTAGCATGGCCATACTTGAGTTTGGTTGCATCCATTGAGAAATCTCATGGCTAAATTAACAAATAGCACAGTTTATTGAAGCACTAAAAATGCAGACTATTTGAGATTATCAGTGATGATACACTGTGAAGCACATGCAAGTATCAAGAATATAAATACTACAGCCTGGATACAAAAGCATTAAGTTAAAAAAAAACAAAACAACAACTGTATAGAGCTGTATAATTTTCCTGGGAAAGCACAACCAAGTGTTGGAATGTCACCCAAAAGGCATCCCTATGGAGGCAAAGGAAGGTTCAGCCCATTGTTTGACCCCACAGGTCAGCAAGTATGATATCTTTCCAATACCATACAAAAGATGGTATCTTTCCAACTCGTTTGCAATGGTATCTTCCCTAATGCTACCCCATCTTAAGACATTTTTATTTGCATATGGAGGTTGAATGACTCTAGTCATCCATCGCTTTATTATGACTGTTGTAAAATCTCCTCACTTTCCTTTTAAAGGTACAGCCCAGAAGAAACTCAGGGCACACACTCAGTGAGGGGTGGTCTTACCTTAAGGACAGGTGACTTTTGGGATGGAGGTGTGTTTAGGTATTATAACAAGATTAGAACAAGCAAAGTTCAAAATTATGTCATTTGAAGAGCAAAATGAGACTGCTGTCTCATTTTGTCAGTTCCACAGCATCATCATGTTCCTACCCCTGGCAGTGTTACCAGAGAGCCTGGACACGGTGCCTTCACTCCACTCCACCCTCCATGCTGTTTCTCTCCGTGAGTGAACCAAGCTTCCTGGCAATGCTAACATCTGAGCTTCTGGTTTAGACAGCTACCATGAAACAGATTCCTTGCATATGAAATGCATTCCACCCTGGGTTTCCTTAACATTGTACCTTAAGATGTGGATACAACTTTAGCCTCAATAATCCACCTGCAGTAATTATTCCACAATATCAAATAGACAATTAAGCCATTTTTAAACATCCATTTCAATACAATATTTTGAATTCCCTTTCTTGAAGATGTTAACATAGAGGATTTCACTGTCCAAGAAAAAGTGAAACCACAGATGATTAAAAGAATAGCAAAACATAAACCCTAGTAGAAGATGTAAAGTAGTAGAGACATAGTAAAGATGCATAGTAAACACTACAATCAACATTGTGAAACAAAAAATGCAGAAGAAGAAAAAAAAAGTTTTCAACTAAAATAAAAACCAGAACAGTTTCTTACCATTTCTCCAATGGCATTGTCTTCCAGTATTGCTACCCAATCCACACTCTCAGGACTGTCATTGTATAATGATATTTGTTCAGTCTTTGAACACCCAAAGTAAACTGGTCCAAAGTTAATGCATTCCAATACATTTCCAGAGGGCACTCCTAGAACTTTCAGAACTTGTTCAGCCACAACAGCTTCGACCCATAATTCAGCGCAGCCTTGACCTTCCAACTCCACTCTGTCAGTAAGAGTAGCAAACAGCCATAGGTAATGTACAAAAGTGTAAGAAATAGACTAGTTTCACATTAGAACCTATGCAGAACTGAATGAAATCAGAGCTGCTCATTGATAAACTAGTGGGGATGGGAAGAGGAGAGAGTGCAGTTTTTTCCTTTTTAGTGTTTGAAACAACAGGAATGACAAATCAAAAGAATCAGAGATGATACCACAGATTATACACTGCTCTTATTTCTGAGAATCTTTGTATCTACATACAAATTTTAGCATATACTTAGTAATTTTCTCTTAGGCCTGATCCTGATGATGCCACATAACACCAAAGGACCATATAGGCACTGTGCAAATCTTTGTTATTATAATTCTACCAGAACAAAACATATTTGTTCTTGTTGCACAAAACAATCAAATTTAGTAATTTAACTTATTCTGAGAGAATAAACTATCCTTTTGAATGGCCTCTGAGAGTACAAAAAAAAATTTCCTTGCTTTGAATAGTCACAAATGTAACTAAACAAGGGATCAGGGAAAGGATCTCAAACTCTCTAAATATCTTCTTCCTACTTCTGAAGCATGATTACAGAATTCTCCAAGACAGAAATGAGGTCTCAAAAAGTATAAGAATAGATTAATCTCAAAGAATTTTGCTTGCACATAGAAGCAAAATCCTTAGAGGGCAATGAAAATTGAAATAACCAGGTTGTTATAATAAAAGTACTATTTCTCCAAGTCAAATTCCTGCCAAGTATCCAGACTTTTAATATTACCCTGTTTAACTACATATATACATACCTGTATACACACATATTTATATATTTGTGAAAACTTCATATTTCATTTATTCTAAAGGATATGGCAATAGCTACTAAGAATTGGGAAATTCACTGACATAATTATGTTGAATTTAAGGCAGGAAATGGATGATGTATGAGATTTGAGCTCTGTGTAGTTATGTTTTTTTCAGTTTAACAGAGAAACTATCTATTAGACTACAGGAGACAGCAATCATTTCATCAAGATGAGGTGAAGAAAACATTATTAGTCTGGACAGCAAAGAAAAGACAGAAACATAACATCTTGCAACCAAAATGTTGAAGCTAAGTAACCAAAAAGAATCATATGAAGGAAGCTGTTACTGTGAAAAAAAAATACAGATATGGTTTTCCCTGTCACTCTAATAGACTTTTTCTCATTTGATTTCCTTTTTTCCAGCAGGCTACAAAAAGCAAAAAGAGGAATAAAAAAACAAACAACTTTAAATCATCTATCTTAATAATTTGAAAACAAACCAGGAATCATCCATATAGCCACACACCCCACCCCCCACCCCGAAAAATAAACAACCACAGCTTATTCACTATTATAAGAAAATAGGATTGAAATCCACTTTCAAATTCTGTCACTTCCTAAAAAGTCTGTATTCACTATTTGAAAAGAGACAAGGTAGGCATTTAAAAATAGCCTAGTCTTAAAAGAGATAGTGGTTGCAAATACATTCCCTCCATTTAAAGAAAGATGCACCAAAGGACATGAAAATGTTTCTGAGACTCCCAAAACACAGAGAGCCATAATAAAAATAGCAA
Organism: Ceyx cyanopectus; assembly: GCA_013401355.1. Taxonomy (NCBI): domain Eukaryota; kingdom Metazoa; phylum Chordata; class Aves; order Coraciiformes; family Alcedinidae; genus Ceyx; species Ceyx cyanopectus. The sequence continues at coordinate 33,516 of VYZU01023220.1, read as the reverse complement.
AGTTACAGAAGCTAAAAAAAGTAAGGAACACAGAATGTACAGAAAGGTGAAAAATAAAGAGCTTTGTTAGTTGTATACTGAGAGATGTACAAACTTCCCATATTGACTGAAATCAACTCCCATATCCTATTATGACTTATGAGAGACCTTTAGTAACACAGCCAGGTACACAATTTATGCATCACTATTCTGTGGAGATAATCAAAATAATGTAACAAAAATAAAGGTGGAAGACAGCAACTGAGCTTAACTTTTTTAGCTAAGCATTCATAATAAGGACTAGAATTGTAAATGTAAGTTACAGAGCTGGAATTCTTCACTTATGCACTCACTTTACCACTTCTTTGATGATTCTGGGTACATCTGTGCAGATATCCACTTTAACACTCTTTACAGAATTTGGCTTTACCACTCCACTGGTAGGTTCTATGCAGAGCAGGACATCCCCATCATATGATATTTTAAATGTACCTAAAAGAAACAGAATATTAAACAGAATGTTACACCACATAAACTAACAGATTTATATTCTTCTATTACATATCTGGAATTACAAAATAATTCAGATATCCACAAGTCTGGATGATCAGGTAGTGAGGTGGATTGGGAACTGGTTGAAGGAAAGAAGCCAGATAGTTGTGGTCAATGGGATGGAGTCTAGTTGGAGGCTGTAATTAGTGGGGTCCCACAGGGGTCAATGCTGGGACCAGTTGTGTTCAACATATTCATCAATGACTTGGGTGAGGGCACAGAGGCACTGTCAGCAAGTTTGCTGATGACACCAAACTGGGAGGAGTTGCTGACACAGCAGCAGGCTGTGCTGCCATCCAGAGAGACCTGCACAGGCTGGAGGGTTGGGCAGGAAGAAATTTAATGAAATTCAGCAAGGGTAAGTGTAGAGTCTTGCAGCTGGGAAAGAACAACCCTAGGTATCAGTACAGGCTGGGGACTGACCTGTTGGAGGACAGCAAAGGGGAAAAGGACCTGGGGGGCCTAGTGAGGGGAGGCTGCCCATGAGCCAGCAATGTGCTCTTGTGGCCAAGAGGGCCAATGCTATTCTGGGACGTATTAAAAAGGTTGTGGCTAGTCAAGAGAGGTTCTCCTGACCCTCTACTCTGCCCTGGAAAGGTCACATCTGGAGTATTGCATCCAGTTCTGGGACCCCAGTTCAAGAGGGACATAGAATTGCTTGAGAGAGTTCAACACAGAGCCACAAAGATGATGGAGTGAAGCACCTCTCTTATGAAGAAAGGCTGAGGGAGCTGGGGCTCTTTAGCTTGAAGAAGAGGAGACTGAGGAGTGACCTCATCAATGTTTATAAATTATAAAGGGTGAGTGCCAGGAGGATGGAGCCAGGTTCTTCTCAGTGATGCCAGATGACAGGACAAGGGCCAATGGGTGGAAGCTGAGGCATAGGAAGTTTTATGTAAACACGAGAAGGAATTTTTTCCCAGTGAGGGTGACAGAGCTCTGGCACAGGCTGCCCAGGGGGGTTGTGGAGTCTCCATCTCTGGAGATATTCCAAACCTGCCTGGAGGTGTTCCTGTGTGATCTGGTCTAGGTGACCCTAATCTGGCAGGGGGGTTGGACTAGATGATCTTTTGAGGTCCCTTCCAGCCCCTGACATTCTGTGATTGTATTTCCCTATGGAAATGGGAAACTATGGAATTAATATTTTTCAAAACTATTTCCAAATCAGAGGAGAACATGATATCCATGGTTTCTTCAGATAGCATACCCACACACCCAATGTCACTGCAAGTTGTGATTCTAAAAGAAAAGGTATGCATATTTCAAACAAAAGTGATTATATAATAATAAAGCAGATGTAAGCAGCATTTTGTAAGTTGTGAGCTATTTTATACAGCTCTAGGCAACTACCATAGCCAGAAAGTTAAGTGCCTATTGCAGGAAACAAGAGGGTTTTTTGCATGTACACAACACAATTGATTGCAGAAGAAAATAATGAATTTTTTTAGGTTATAAAATTTTTTTTAAATGTTAAATATTTATTTAACCAGCAGCATTAATTATCTGTCATTATACCACACATAGCAAGAAATTATTCCAAATGCCATAGGAAAAATGCACTATTTGACCTTAGACAATAGATAACCTCTGCTATGAGCTCAGAAGTAGGAACAAAGGACTGATTTTGTGCATGGGATGCCATGTGAAATGCAATCCTTGAGTCACAGACCAGAAAGCAGCATTTCCTGCTGATACAGTTTATGTGCTGTCTGTTAGTGCAACCTGCTGTACTAAGTTTAGAGCCTACAGAAACACAAATGCAGCAGCAATTCCTTTGGCTGCCCCCAACATAATCTTCACTAACTACTGCTTTCATTCTAAACTTGACTGTGTTCAATCCTTTTTGAAAGGATTTTGTCCCAAATCTTTCAGATGAGACTCAAAAGGAAAATGCCCCTAAAATTTGTCAGAGTTCTAAAATATTTTTCCTTCCCTAAGTGGAAACACAGTACTTCCTACAGAAGCAGTGTGCCATTTATGCCACCTTTAGCTAAAATACTGTGCATAACCCAGAAATTCAGTTAATTTCTACATGGCCACTGAAGTGTTAACTTAGATAAAATTATCCAAGAAAATAAAATATTTTTATAATTTAATACAGACTAAATATTTACCTGAAGATGATCCATGGTTAGTAATATTAATCTCTTTGCTAATTATTTTACCATCTGCAATCACTGCACCAAAACTAATGTCTGGCTCAATCTCCAATTGACAGAATGGAATTAATCTGCAGAGAAAAGACATTGTTATGTATTACCAAAACATGAATACACCTGTGCATTTTTCAAGACATTTGATTATGCACTACAGTGGAAGAGACTTCTCCTTTTCTCCTAGTTCTCCTACCAATGCTTATGCAACTTATTTCAACAGTGTACTGTACATAGGGAAGATGTAAAAGAGATCTATCTATCAAGCTTTTTAGTCACTAAGTACTGTAACTCTAAAATAACATAGTTGAATATTTCACAGTGAAAAGGGAATGTATAAATTTCTATTTAATTTCAAATACTTTCTTATCAAAGAGCTTTAAATAAAACTATCTTGAGTTAGTCACATCACAAAATAAGACCAAAGTTTATTCACCTTATCCATTGCCTGAACCAAAAGCAGAGAGCAAACTAGTATGAATTTGTCAGTTTCAGTTTACAGCCTTTGTTTCATAGATGCTTTATTTAGCTTCAGCAATATTTATGCTACCAGACAGAAGTGGATAATGACACAAGTTATTTCTAGAATGTTATTTAAGAGCCTCAAGCAGCATGATGACATCACAGGATTGGGTACATAAAGAGAAAATAATATTCACTTCAGGAATCTTGTCTTTTTAAAGGCTCCAATTTCCAATACAACCACACCTCTCATCTCACATAAAACTATGCTTGAAATCAATTGGAGTTTTACATCAGCACAGCACTCTAGTTCCTCTTAACCACAGACAGGAACACAGAGGAACATTTGAACCTAATCATCCACACTAGGTGCACTAAGTGGAGAAGGAATACAAATCTCCCCAGTCAAGCAAGGTAGTGCCTGCCCGTGTGATCTATTGCATGCAGCAAGGAAAGNAGAATACAATTGGCAAGACTGTAAAAACACCACAATCCAAGCATTCACTCCTTTAAGAAGCTTTGTTAAAAAAAAAAAAAAGCACAAGTATCTCTTCTCTCAAGATCCAAATATATAACTTCCCAAGTAGTCAGAAATAAGTGTAAACTGTATGTCTTTCAGTCAAAAAGAAGCATATACAGCTTTTCATATAAGTGTCTCCAAAGTTAAAGTTGCAATAGCTCTGTTCTATACTGTGTTCTAAGAGAATATGAGTTTACAAACACTACAAAACAACTACTTGAAATTATTATTTCCCAGTCTCCCAATGGCAGATAATATTTTGCTAAAGAGCAAAATTCACAACTTGAAAACCTTAGACAACTATTTGTGTCCTACATTAACAATAGCACAATGGTCACATTAAAAAAAAAAAAAAAGCCAACAACTTCTAAAATTAAATGAGGAAGAGCAAATCCAAGATAAAGATAAGGACATAAAAGGTAAACAAAATGTAGGAAAAAGTATTTATTATCTAAAGGCAAATATTACACATTTCAGGCTAGCATTAGATGCTTGTGGGATTGCTTGATTTTTAAAAACAATTCATATGTTGAATAATCTTCATGAAAATGCCTTTGACTGTACTTGCAAGTCATGATGTTAAAATTTTTGGAAAAACTATGATCTGCAGTAGTTTAAGGGATTCATCTGCCCTAATTTGGGCATCCAAAAGCTGGACCTTTAAAAAGCAGTTGGTCATTTTAAGTTTTCTTTATAGACAAAGGAGGCTCCAGAGCAATTCCCCCTCATCCTCAGATAAGATAACCACTTAGTCAAAATCTGAGAACTGTATTTAGAAGTTTATTTTTTCCAGACAATATGTTTAGATACAAGACATATATCCATGTACACACATAGGTAGGCACACATGTACATGCATGCTCATTGAAACACAGATTGAGGAAAGTGATGCTTGAACATGTGATCTTATTCTAAAATGCACTCTACATTTTTATGATCAGGCAACATGTGTTCCACTGTAATCCAGTTTTGCAAATAAGGACAAGGACTACAAAATCTTTCATATAGGTGGTTCAACAAGGAGGGAAGATATTAAGAAAAGCCTGTCTAATGTTGCTATAGAAGTAGAAATTGTCAACATTATCACAACCAACTTAGAATAAAGCACAACCAAAACCCCAAACTCTCTCTAGGATCTTAGAGGCACATCTCCCCAATTAACTTCTTACCTGCTCTGAAAAAAAAAGAAACCAACCTCTTACTTTTGTAATGAAACACATTGTTTGTTTTCAGTGCAACTGACAGATTAAATACACAAAGTGACATGGATTAGCAATTTTTCCACAAAGTTAAATTGCAACTAGTAACAGTAGCACGTTAAATACTAACTGTCCTACCCAAGCAAGGGGATTTCAACTATGTCATCTTCTATTAAGAGACGTATTGTATCTTGAAGATCTTCTTCAGTCTCAGGATAATATTCAACCAAAGCTGTAACTTGAAGTCCAGATGCAACACGGTTTTTTGGATTTTCCACAATCAATTTAAACTGCAATTAAAAAAAAAAAAAAAAAAAAANAAAAAAAAAAAAAAAAAAAAAAAAAAGGTTTGTTTTTTTTCATTGTTCAATACTTGTAGATTAAAAAACATATAGTGGTAGTCCATTTTCAGAAGAATACACATCAATTTAAAATTCACAAATATCTTTACAACATGCAGGATTTAATAAAATTTCATATCTACTGAAGTCCAGACTTTCACAGTAAAACAGAAAGACAACCCATCAGATTACACAGACAAGTTGAGTTGTCAAAATATCATTCCCAGTCTTACCAAGAGAGCTCTATCTTCTCCTACTGTTGCAATAAACCTGAAACAATGCAAAATTAAGTTACCTACTATTCAATGACAAATCTTTTCAGTACTTGAGAAAATAACAAGGATTAAGTCTCTGTCCAAAGCAGCAATAAAAGGAGACAGCATAAGAGTTTTCTCTAGGTTTGACCAATATTCAGCTGACATCAACAGAAAGTCTCACTGTAGATTGAAAATCTGTTTGAAAGGTCCATGGCATTTGGGGTCAAATGAAAGAGAAAAATAAAAATAAAAAAACAAAACAAAACAGAAGCAGCTAACAAAAAGCCCTTCTTTCCTCTCTCAGAAAATAATTCTGGATTTGTTGCCAATAAGCATATGCTTATATTCAACACACCTGCACATCTTCCCTTGAAAAGAATACATGCCCACTAGCACAGAAATAACTCACCAGCACCTAGTGTGAAGTCCACCCATTCCCATGTTCCTAGGATAACCTCACAGGAAGGTCTAGAGCTTCTGCTCTTTCAGGCTCCTTATCATTCACATCACCTTCTGCTCTATATGGCCAATTTAATTGATGTTTATTTTGAAAAGAGAATAATCCCAATATCCTTTAATATTCTGTTGTAATTTGATTGAAATATGCAAACGTAATTAACTACTTGTTGATTCTATTGACTGAGCATCTCCTTCTATTCCTTTAAACTTTTTCATAGCAGTATAAACACTCATCTAAAGGAAATTTGTTCTGTAATGTGCATCGTGATTATGGGCTTGATTTTGAAAGAGTGTTTTAACTTCCAAGTGTGTAAAATTTATTTCTTCCCTAATGAGAAGTAAACAGATAAGCATATTCACACTATACAGAAGAAAAGTGAATATATTGCACCATGAACTTTTAACAAAAACTATGGAAAACTGCTTTGTGAGCTAAATTCTTTGAAAGGCATTTCTCGGCCATGCACTATGACAGCTCAAGGAAGGTTATTCTTCAGTTCTTACACTCTGTGAATTTAATGTCTCAGAAGATTTACAGATGAGTCATACACTTCAAAGCTGTGTAATCACAAGCAGCATAAGGTCTGGGAATGCAAAAGGGCAAAACAACAGAACTTTCTGGAACTAAGCATGTGAAGTGGGATCTTGCCCCCTAATTGTCATATTGGTCGACAAAATAGCATTAAAATACTCAGCAAAAGGCATAAGATACCAAGGTAAAAAACTCTTAAGTTATGATTGAATAACCTTTTCTCTTTGCTAAAATTTTCTCTGCCTTTCCACTTCTGAAGCACAATGAAAAACTGATAAGGCTGATGAAAACTAGCAAAACAGACCAGACCAGACACAGCCCTACCAAATCAAGCACTCTCAACAGTTTCCAGCTCTTTGCAAAGGTCTTCAGTTACAGTGTCATAAAAATCAAGCTGTCTACATCATACAAATTAGCTAAGGAGGGGGGGATAATAAAATAAATATGCTGTTCTTGCCCTCAAAAATAAAGGCTGACTACACAGTGAAATTTTCCAAGGTACTTCAGCTGTGTGACAATCATTTTGATAACTACCCAGGTAAAGTTGCTGTGAACAGAAAGCAACATCAGCTTATGTTCCACCCCCAATGCCAGGTCAACACTTTGATCCTGATTTTGATATACTTTTATCAATAGATAATAAACTACTTCACTCAAAAAAACTTAGAAGAATACAATACAGAAATAAGTTAATAGAGCTATCAATCAGTTCTATGAAAATTCAAGTAAAAACAGTTTCAAAGCTGTGTCCTTCAGCTGATGCGGAACACTTCACAGATTTGGTGTTCACACCATAGCAAAGTGATCCATTTCCACCTAACACTCCCTGAAGCAACAAGGACTTCGTGGGCTTCTTGAAGGATAGCAGTTGTGGAGAGTGCAAAGGCAGACAGTAAAGGATTTGTAACCAACACAGGAGTTGCCACGGTAAGACACACAAGAAAGCTGATGTGCTTCAGCTGAAACTATGGCTTTAATAAACAGGGAATCGCTCTTCAAATTGCTCACAGCCTTAGGAAAACACAGAACTGGGAAGGTTGGAGTTCATTTCATTCTGACTCACAGGCTTCAAATATGCAGCCTCGTCTGAAGCTGTGTATCAGAACACTTGTCAAGTATCATAGGAAAGAGACCTACACATTCTCACAAGGAGATCATAACTGGATCTCTCCTTCAGAGCTGTCACACAAAGAGACAAAGTTGTCTGAATCACTACAAGAACTGCCTCTTCTTCCTTCCAGTTTAATCAGTTATTCAACTATTTTAAATTCATTTCCAATTCGCTGACAAGTTCTGATCACTCATCAGCTGCTCAGGCATCCACGGCAGGTAGCATTTTGCACTTGCAGTAGCTGACTGCAGACATGATTCACACCTCTCTCTCACACACAAAACACGCCCAGCCGGGAAACCACTGGGCACATATTGCTCCCCGCAGAAGAGTGGAAAACAAAAGCGAGGCCTCGAGATACACTTTTCCCCTGGCTCTGTTTTGTACTTCAAGGAGGGCCTGGCAAGCCCCGGGTGAGCAGGCTGCGCACCAGCTGCTCAGGGACAGCCCGAGAGAGAAGTTCCATGCCCGCGGCACCGGGGCGGGCTGTTGCCAGGAGGCACTACCCTTGTTAGCCACGCACGCAGCAGCGGCGGGAGCTGCCGGGCAAGCAAAGACGGAACCAAAAGCTGACTCGTAGCGGGACTCGACGACATCACACCAGGTCAAGGGCCGTTGCGAGGGGCTCTAGACACTCGCTGCCGCTCCCCTCCCAGCCACCCCTCACCTGGGGTCGGCGCGGCGGCAGCAGCTGCAGACGACAGCTCTCCACTCGGCAGTTCTGGACGCTGAGGACTGCTCGGTAGCAGACCCCGGGAACCGCGTCCCTGAAGCACAGCTCGGCCGGGGCGATGCGCACCCCGGCTACATCCCGCCACCCGCTCGCCATGGCCGCCACCTCCCCTGACGCTTACGATCGCTTAGCAACAGGCGCAGGCGCTGCTGGGAAGCAAAGAGCGGCGCTTTCAAACCCTCCAATCGGAAGAGGGGAAGTGGGGGAGAGGTGAGATAGGGCAGGCAGAGGGTCCCGTCTCCCGTCTCCCGTCTCCCGTCTCCCGTCTCCCGTCCCAGCGGGTGCAGTTTTAGAGTGACTCAGCAGGAATTGGTCAATGAAAATCACGTTTCATAAATGCATACAGCTTCCGTTATTTGACAATATGGTTTTGTGCTCCAAGAACCACACAGTGAGCTGTTATATGTATCTATAGAGCAGAGGCAAAGTGGGTTTTTTTCAGTGTAATCCTAATAGCTTCACTAGGAAGGGTGTCATAGTACTGATGCTACAATGACGATACTGATCTGGGGACCAAGGCTGGTACCAGCACCCAGTGCTGAGCTGAATGTTTTGGTCTTAGGAGCTCACAGCAGATAGTCCAAAGATTTCATCACCAAAGTATAATTGTGCCCTTTGTTAATTGCGGTCTGCTCCGATGGAAATGCTTCCTGCATCTTGTATCTTTTTTAGTCAAAATGTGTGAAAACATCCTTGTTCATGAAAAATTTAGTAACTCTAAAAGCATCCTTATCCACTCACAATTGCAGCATAGAAGAAAAAAATCACTGAACCACACTGAGACACAGGATGGAGATGTATGTTTCTGAGTCAGGCAGAATCTGATGATCTCTGATCAAAATAGAACATAACTATGGAGAAACTGCATTTATAAAGGTAATAGGAAATACAGGTGAGGAACAGTTCTGAAAATCATATAAATCAGGGTTCTTTAACAGCTGTCTGTGGTTTTTTAAGACTCCAATCTTTATATTTACCATGTTCAACCAGAGCAGTAGACTTTCTAGGCTTCATATCAAGATATCAATAGCTGTTACCATCAATGAATCAATACTAAGTCTCCATTATACACAACTAAATGTGATTTTCTAAAGTTACTAATAGTGGGATTCATCACACCACACTTCACTGATATAAAATCAATGTCTAGTCTAAGCTTGCACTATGGTTGGGAGTGAGACAAGTACCTGCAAAGGATGACCATTCACCTCCCCTTACACAGGTATTTAAAATAGAGTTCCATGTATCATATTCACTTTCTGCATGTCTCCTGCTATCTAGTTACTTAAGAAATTTCAATAATCTTTTTCTTAGGTAGTTATGATAAAATTATTAAGAAGCATTTTCAGATATTACTGAATTTATTTGCTTTTGCCTAAAGGCTAAGAATTACTGCCTTATAATTTTGTTGTACAATTATGTGTATTTTTATTATACATGTATCTTTTGCCCTTTATATGCAATTTATCCAACTTACTTCCTCAAAGTCCAAGTGCATAGTAAGATAAATTAGATTTGCATTGTGATTGTCTGGAATATTAGATTACTCTCTGGTTTTCAGCTTTTTAAGTACTCAGCTTTTTAAGCTGCTTGATGTTTTTATTTCCTTGACTTCAATTACAGTTGAAAGCCAGTACCAAATAGATATGTCTATCTACTTTAAATGCAGATTGTGGTTCAGTATAAACTTCTATGGTTACTCACTGCATTAACAATCCACTTTGCCTGAAAATACTATCCCTAGTCCTCATGAATGTTATCATAGCTTATTGCATTACACTAGGAGAATGCATTTGTCTTCCAAAGTTACAGTTGAAAGAATACTACTCAATTTAGCTGGGTTCTTATCCAATGATGGCCTTGAAGATCAATAGCAAAACTTCAGAACTGCATTAAATGGGAATTAGGATAGCACATATCTTGCAGTCTACAGAAGATATATCATCTGGGGAATTCATGATACTCTGTAGGTTATGATGCATTGTGTCAACATATGATTTCTTTTATGAATTTTACATATTTTTTTCCTGATTGCTATTTTAACATTTCAAAAGAAGAAACGTGGATATTCAACTGACTTTTACTATTCCATTCATTATTTTATATATCTTTATCCTAATATTTCTCAATTTAATTCTGTGTTTATGTATTGTTTCTTCAGTAGAGTGTTTCTCCATGCTATTTGTTTTCCCTTTTCTAATCACTTGCTATTTTTAAACGCTGCAGTCTATCTGCAAATCTATCTGTAGATAATTTTCTTAATGTAGTTTAATATCCTGCTGTATTGATATTTTTCATAAAGCAGACATTAAATTGATTTCTCCTCGCTGACATCCATTTCTCTTTCTGACTGGTCATATCAACATAAAGGTTTCCACAGGTCTTCAGCTCCCCCTTTCAACATGCAGTACATTCACCTTATCTACCTACCCTTCATTTCACCTGCCATCATGTGGCCTAATTTATCAGCTACAGATAAAGCATGTCTTGTCATTATGGTAGCATTAAATCTGTTTGTATTTTAGTCTACATATGATGGGCATTTTGCACTTTCTAATTTTTCCTAGCCATACTGAAAAATATTTAATGTACAGGGAAAAGGGCAGGGGGCAAGCAAGCTTGCAGGTAACACACTAAGACACTCACTGAGACTCAAGAGTTGACATCATTTTTTTAACTCAACTATAACCTTTCAGCAATTTCATTAAGCATTTATATAGGATACAACAAAATTACATTCATCATTGTTGTAAGAGAACAGAAACAAGCAATGCATAATAAAAGCAGTTATGCAGTAGGAACAAAGGTCATGAGTATTACCAGTCTTGAAGGCTATTAACACAGATGTAATAGTTTAGGGAACTATTGAGAGCTGAATCTCATTTCTTCAGTACTTACTACTTTCTATTAACTGAAGAGGTATCCACATTCCTGAAATTACTGAAATTGATGCAAAATAGCCTAGATTACTTCATAGCTGGCACAAGTTCATGTCTTCTATGTGACAAGGTCGTCTCAACGGTGAACCTCCACCACTGCAACATCTATCACCCACTGTAACAACATCTATCACCCCCTGTAACAACCATTACGTTGCTAAAGATTCTCTGAAAATTGGGTGGAAATGAAAGCTAAGAAACACAGGCTATGAACCATATAAGACAGAATAGTCGAAAATATCAGAAGTGCTTTGACTGCTCATGAAAAAAAGAAGATACATTCTGCTTTAGCATTGTCTGTGTGCTGTCCTGAGCTCAGCAGCAAACAGTGTGGCCATTATATCCCAGTGCAGCAGGTGGTGCTCAAACCACCCTGGATGGGCAGAGCACCTAAAGGGAAGGAAGCTGCTTTCCAGAAGCAGCCCTCGGTGTTTAATTTTTCTGTAGCCCAGTGCTGTCCCATCCAGTAAATTATGCTCAAAATATTAATGGAGCAAGCCATGGCAAAAGCCTATTTTTACTTAATAATTTTGTAGTATATATATGCCTAAAACTGTAGATTCATGAAAATTAACATGCATTGATAGTGTCTCCTATGGAATTCTTTCTTCTACACAAGCAGAACCATCTGTCTGTGTACAGGCAGATTTCCTCTTTTCTAGGAGAAGGTGTGATTTACCTGGGCACTCTCCTACGGCTCAGCAAGTTTAATGTACATTTTAAAAATGCAAGATGTTCCAAAAACTTCACAGGTACTTTATTATAATAGAATAGGGCTATGTCTGTGAGACCTAACAGTTTAGATACTGATGAATGAAAAAATATAAGAAAATTATTTGCAAGAGCTCTATAAATGCCTAGTAAATATAGTTCTTACTGGACTTCATAAATAGTTTAGGGTGGATGAGTATAATCTGAATTACAGATAAGAGACATTTCCAGTCAGAGAAAAAAAAAAAAGTTTAAGAGCTACTAATGTAATTTGGTAGGCTAATATGTATATTTTGTTCATACCTTGATGAATCTGCTACAGAGAACAAAAATCAGTATCTTCAACATGCTGAAAGGGGATCAGCTTCTGCTTTCATGGGTCCTACTTGACATGGCAGTGCAGCAGGAAACAAAGTAAAGGGGAAGGAGGAGCAGAAGGCAGAAGACAAAGGTCTCTGTTCCTTCTGGAGGTGAAACCAGGCGCTTGTCCATCTACTCAGTGAGCTACTGTGGTGTCACCTTCTAATATTTGTATCTTTTTAAATAAAGCAATAATATTGTTTGTTTCTTTTGTCTCCTGTGTTCTCAGAAACAATCTGTGTGAGACACAAAGCAGTCAGCATACACGCTCTTTCTACACAGTTTTCTTGATGATGATTTCAGGGTGTCCAATTTTCCAAGGAGAGTGTTTTTATGCTCTTCTCCACTCTCGACTGTTAATGAACCTTGCTCCAGGATTTGTCTTTCATTTTGCACACGTCAGTGGTATGCAGACTGTAACTCTCCATCAGTCCTAAAAGGAGGCACTTAGCTGAGCTTATCAGCCACAAGAATAGTAATGCACTAGGGCTTTATATACATGATTTATTTCTCATTTGTCTTCCCTTGCAGGCCTCCCAGCACCAAGAAGAAGCTGTGCACTAAGCACAAGAAGCTGCTATATTTATGACAGTGTCCTCTCTGTTGCCAAAAGCGTGGTCAGATACAGCATAGCAATTCACACGGCTGAATTCTATTATCACAATATTTATTATTATTTTTTTGGCCACATTCTGAAAATAAATTCATCTGCCCAGTGCCATTATGTGTTGAGGAAACACAACAATATTTGTATGCTGCTTTTAAGTTCACTATATTTGAACTGGCTGCTTTTATTTCACAGTGGCATATTTAACTCAAATTCAGCTTTCAGCTCCAACTGAAACATTTTCCCTCGAGTTCTTACACACAGGGTTAGAAACCAGCTTACAAAGTTTTTCAAGTTCCTAGGCAAGGACATGATAAGCATTTCTTTATGATAACATCGCAAAGTCAGTGCTCCTCTGTCATCCTCTATAGCCTCAGGCACCCAGCTATCCACAGTATTTAACACAACTCCTCCACACCGCCACAGTTTGTGAAGCATTTCCTGGTAGTCAGCAAAGTTGTTTTTACATAGTGGTTAGTGACATTTCATAACATATAAGACAAAAAATGTCCTATGATCATCTAACTAGACTTTTATCAATATAAAAGTATTGTGATTTACCAAGATCTGTATAATTAATTGCAGTAGCTGGAGGTGTAGTGAAATGTATCGTTTAGAGAAACATCCTTAGTATCAAGATCTCCAGTTCTGACATACTTATGTTCTTTGGTTTGTTCCAATAGCTAATTATCCTTATCTTTCCAGTGACTCATCCACTGTACTGTCCTAGATCAGAGTCCATCATCCATGAACTATATTTTCTATGTCTCTAAATCTAAGATCTGTGGTTGCAAATAAAGATGCTCTCACTAGTACAGAGATAACTAAGGACACTAAGAACAGTTTTATTGACACTTTGGATTGTAGATGGTTGTTCTGGTATCTTAAATACATTACCAGCATTCCAGAAATCTCTAATTAGCCTCATCTTTGTTATATTGGGTTTCCACTTAAAAAAAAATTAAATATCCAGGGGCCCATAAACAAACAAACAAAAAAGTCTATTAACATGTAGTCAAAGTTACATATACCAATTCCAGATACATGTGACATTAAGATATAAGAAATTTAAAAATTGAAAGTCTTTGTTGTTCTTTTAGAAGCATTTAAACACTGTGGATGAAAAATTAGAATGTAAAAAAAAGTAACAAATCATAAAAGTAGTTTCATTCTTTCTTGCACACTGCCAAGATCACAAATGAAGAATAATTTGGTGTAATTTCAACTGATTGAGGTTGGGCAAGTTTTGTCACAGTGTCTTTGAAGTATCTGAAGCAACTAGAAGACATTTCACATATTGCGAGAGCAAAATAATTAATGAAGAATAACAAAGCATTTCAAAAGGCTAATGTGTAAAAGTTTTGCAATGAGACAAATAAAGCTGTAGGTCAGTAGCTGCAGTCTTGAAAGATGTGGAAGAATAATTCATACATGAAACAGCACAGTAAGAAGCTGGAATGGTTAAACAAAGTTGGATACTATTTAATATATAAAGTAATCATGGAATATGCCAATACTTACTAGCCATTGAGGTAAATTCAAACAGTAAAGCATAAAGAAATGTTGGATTATTTAACTGGAAGGTTTGCAGTAGATTGAAAAAGTATTTTGGGATTCAGTTGTATGTTCACTGCATTTGCATTGTTTTTCCTAGAGTAGCAGGTTCAATTTTCTTACACTGGAAGAAAATAAGGATGATGGTGTAGTCTGGAAAAGAAGCCACCTGTAGGCTACAAGACCCTAACTGAAGAAAATACTGTGTAAAGCAGCAAAAAAGGTAAAACTATAGAAATAATGACAGTTAACTAAAAGGGTCTGAGGAATAGAATCTTTAATAATAATTTCTTATTTCTGTCAAAAATATGTGGGGACTGTACACAGCCTTCTCTATCATGATGGCCTGAATTCAAACACAAAAGATGACCTAAGTTATTTAGTCTCTTTAAATAAGGATAATTCTTTGTAGCTGCTCTGTGCCTTTGCTCTCAATGAGCCATTTTTAGGAGGGGAGATCATGCACATTGTTTCACAATAAGCTTTGGAAGACAGTAGTTCTTTCATGTCAACTATATCCTGTTTAGAGCAGTAGATTAGACTACCCCATGACTGTCATTTAGTAACAGCAGAGGTTTTCTAGTGAGTTAAAAAGAAATGTAACATTTTTTTTTACTGCTAGATGATGAAAGGGAGTCACAGAATTGGCATTATTTCTTAGAAATCTAGATACTGAAAACCATAAACATTTTTGCAAAAACTTATGATTTTGTATTTTAACCCCAGCATTCACTGGGGTTTCAAAGCTATGAAAGCTCATACAATGATTCTTCCCTCTACTTGTCCTTACTCTTTGCTCTTGTTGCCTAATAAAACATTATTTCATCCTCAGTATGCTTTAACTTCGAATATCAACTCTTTCTAGGTTGCTCAGAAACATCCATTTCTCCCTATTTATAAGTAGCTGAGCTGCAACTCTTCACCCTGAATATGCTTTTCCGA
>VYZU01023219.1:0-110340 GCA_013401355.1 Ceyx cyanopectus | reverse complement strand
ACAGCTGAGCAGGAAAGGCCAAGAGCTGGGTTTATTTGCACAGTAACTGGGCTGCTGTTGGCACTTACTCTTAAAAATAAAGTTCACAGCAAAATGTTTTTACCCCCTCGCTTACAGGGAATGCTAACAGCATCCTTTTTTCCCCTTCTCTTCTGGCTAAAACTTGTTTTTCCCTCCTTTGTGCCTCTCTGAATCCTGCCAGCATAGAGATTCCCTTGTTCAGAAAGAGAAAAAAAAAAAGGGGGGAAAAAAAAAAAAGAAAAACTTAAGCCTGGGATTAAAAACCATCACTAAAATAGTTTGAATAACAAAGTCAACTGACTCGCTGGGAGCCCGGTGAATGCCTGTCACGTATCGCCCTTCGGCCGGGAGCAGGATCATGTGTTTCACTAGATAGTTCCTGGAAAAGCTTCTGCTCAGCCTGATAGACCCGCGGCTGCTGATACTGCTGAGCCCAAACCATGCTGGCCTTGCTCTCCCAGAGGGCTGTGGAAAACTTCCTGAACTTATACGGGTGGGGGGATAAATGAATCTCCCTTGAGTACCAGAGATAACAGGGCTTCTTGTGATCTGAATAACAACCAGCTGTAAATGGTGACTGGGACTTCTCCAGCCTCACTAGTCCCAGCACTGGGATTCTGTGCCAGTAGCCCCTTCCAGCCCTATTGATGGATGCCTTTAGCAGTGGGATTTATGTGTTTTGTTGCTGTTGCTTCACCCACCTCCCCCATCCCACAGTTTTTGCATAGTTTTAGCTACATAAATATTGAAAAAGTGGAACTTTTGTGAGATAAAATCACAGATAAAAGCCCCCCTTCAGGCAGAGTCACCTCACCCACCTTGTATGGCACCATGCAGCCAGGAACTTGTTATTGGGGTGGTTTGTACCTAAACCGATGGACTTTTGTCCATTTGCTGACACCAGCAGCACAAACCTGGAGACACAGAGGTGTGATGAGGCACAGCAAGAGGGATGATGGCTCAGATAAAGCCACACTGGGGGGCAATTAA
This sequence comes from Ceyx cyanopectus, assembly GCA_013401355.1. Lineage (NCBI taxonomy): Eukaryota > Metazoa > Chordata > Aves > Coraciiformes > Alcedinidae > Ceyx > Ceyx cyanopectus. The sequence continues at coordinate 109,329 of VYZU01023219.1, read as the reverse complement.
AGGCTCAGATTTATTAGCTTCTGCCCATGGTCAGAAAGCTGGTGGAGAGGTTGGAGATGGAGAGGCTGGTGATGGAAAAAGGTCAGTGACATCGGTGATGGTGAAGTTAGAGATTGTTGTGCTGAAGGTGCTGCAATGTTTAAGGGTGAAACTGGGCAATAAAGTCACATCCCTGCTGAACCAGACCCTGGTGGGTACAGCTGTGCCCAGCCCAGCTGCTAAAGCCAGGGCTGGGGTGGGGCAAGAGCAGGCATGGAGGGGCTCAGGGCAGCAATGCCTGTCAGCCCAAGATGTACAGGGCATTCTCTGGAGCTCCCTAACAAGATCTGCATGAGGACATTTATTAATTTTAACTTACATCTAGTTTAAACATATAGTTTATATATAAAAATATGTACACATACACAAAGTATTTTTTCCCTTCTTCCCTAGGGCACCTTTCTGCTTTAGCCTCTGTGGCATCCCCTGGGCTTGCTGCATTCACATGCCATGAGCTGCACATTTACCAGAGGCATCACAGTGCCCAGTTATGGCCCATGTTCTAGCCCCATCTGGGGAGCTGGCTGCTGGAGCCATCTACCCAGTGTCAGGCAGCAATGGGGAGGCTGTATCTCATACCTTGTTCACCAAACTAGTGTGGTGTGGCAGAAAGGAGGCGAGTGCTATTAAAAATTGCACTGGGACGCCATTACTATTATTGGACCCTTAATCAAAGGATATTTTGTCTTTTCTTTCAAGGACCACCATACCCATCTTTAAGCAGAGCTGAGATAAGGTGAACTGTTATAAAGGTCTGACTTGAGCTCAACACTCACTTTGGGAAGCAGCTCAGGCAGCCTGATCATTAAATCCTAATGAATAAATGAGCCCCAAAATCCCAGGAGCTGCGTTTTAAAAGCATTACCCACATAAAGCTGGAGACCGTGGCCTTTTGTAAACCATCCAGGAACATGCCTTGGTTTGAAAATAGCACTAAGCATCTTATTACATGTTTAACACTCAAAAGAACTTTTCAAATCAGATGAAGCACACTTGAGTAGTTCCCATTTAATCTCTACCTCAGGATTAGCTCTGATGGGGGGGGGGGGAGGTTGTCAGTGTGTGCACACAGATACTGAGCGCCGTTTGCTTTCCCAGTAGCATCAGCTGGTTGTGTTTACAAGAGCTGCTGACATACTGACATATTAAGCAAGGCTTGAGCTTTGCAAAATTAAAGTGAAATGAAATAAATACCATACCATTAGTTTTCTGCGACCTGGCTTTAAAATCAGCAGTCTTCAGACATAAACATGGGGGAATGGGCCCTCAGGGGAAGCAAACCCCTCCAAAACCCACAGCCTACTTTTTTTAAACAGAATATGCTACTTAGTATTTCATGATGCTTTAGTAAGGTAAACTACTTTGGTTTCCTTTTTCCAATGAATTTTATATGTACAAAAAGATTTTTATTGTATTTATATATTTCTATTACATATAAATCTGATTAGAAACATATATATAAACAAACACGTTTTCTGTCAATAGCTATGTGTATTAGTGTGTGTGTGTGTGTGTGCGTATGTGTGTGTGTGTGTGTGTAAGACTACATATGAATGCCTTATTTCAACTGATATTTTAACTTTTATTTCATAAATCCTGGCTGCTGGATATGCCAGATGAATCACAGATTAGGAGATCATTCAAAATGAGGAGCAGAACATAACAACAATACAACCAAGTGGAATAAGAGGTAGGACCAGTTTATGGGTGCTCAGCCATTTCAAGTCAGGAGGCCCATGAACTGCACGGGGCTCAGCGCTTACTTGCCCTGCTCCTGCCCTCTGCATGCAGTGTGTTCCCTTTCCAGGCTCCCTGCTTGCTGAGCCCACGCTAGAGCTGCACAACAGCTGGCTGAGGCTGTGCAAGAACTCCACCACTTACTGTTGCACCAGCTTAGCACAGGCCTGGCCTGCAGGCTACATGTGGGACTGGTTTCTGGGTCTCTGTCCCAGTAAGATGTAAACCCCATCATTGGCATGTATAGACAGTTTGCTGGGAAATTGGACAAGGTTGTTCAGGACCCAGCCCTTGAGCTGTGCCCAGGCACCATTGGGATAAACACAAGCTAGTCCAGGCCAAAACTGTGTCCTGGACTGAGCTGGCATTTCAGCCAGCTGGAAAAAAATAGTAAATAGATCACACGGTGATGTGAGAGACATGGCTGGGAGATGAGCACGCATGGGCTGGAGTTGTTCTCGGCTCCTGCTGGAGGGAGCCCTGAACAGTGCCCGGTGGTGTTCCCCATCCTCTTTCCTGCTACTGCCATACATGCCCAGGCACTTTGCCTGTGGGTGTCTGTCTTTCTTTCAGCATTCCTGTATGCTTTCTTCAATCAGCCAACCACGGTCACTTCAGCCTCAGTCTGCTCATTCCACAATACAGATATTTTGGGCATCTACACTCTGGACGAAAGCTCCAGTCCTGCCAGCAGCTGTGCATGGGCTTGAATGGAAAAAAACCCTAAAAATATCCCAGCAAGTTGGGTAAATGGTGCCAGGTTGCCCCAGCCAGGCCCTGCCCTGCTGCCTCTCTCCACAGGCAGGGGAGCAGCCCCAGTCTAGCCCCAGAGCCACTCTGCAGCTGCCCAGCTGAGACAGAGCCTGCAGAAAAAATAATAAAGTGCCACCTAAATGTTTATATCATTGGCATTGTTCAGGGCATGTGCCTGGTGGAGCTGAAGAGGGCATGAGTGGTTTCTTGTAGCTGCTGCATAAATTGAGGAGGCTGGCTGGGGGTTGGGCTGAAACCTGCTGGCTGGCTGGCTGGCTAGATGGATGGATCAGATGGATGAACAGACAGACAGACACACATAGGAGTTGGCTCCAGCTTCAAAGACTCTCCCAAGAGCTCTGTGTGCAGGCAGTGGGTCTGGGGGCAGGTGTGAGGGGCCTTCCAGACTGTCAGCACAATGAGGACCCTGGATTTCCCCTCTCCACCTGTTGCACACTCATGCGCGCGCGCGCGCACACACACACACACACACACACAGATGCTCCTCTTCCCACCCTCATCAGACCTGAGAAGCACCATACGTGCAAGGCACTGAACTCCAGCACAGCTCCAGCTCCCATGGGTGCCTCCAGTGCATCCTCGTTACTACAGCTTTGTGTGCTGAGAAGCTTTAAAAACACCCAGACCAACCCCTGCACCCCAGCCAAGCACAGCCTGAGCTTGCTGCCTAGAGTTGTCACGGCGTGACGGTTACAACAGGCTTACTCATTTCTCCAGTGAGTAAAACTGAAAGAGGAGCCTCAAGGGGTGCGGGGCTGGTGGCCGATAAGGAGCAGCTCCCTAATCTCCAGCCCCAGCAGTCAAGAGGGTGAGGGTGATAACTCACACCAACACTGGGCTTGTGGCAGTGGAGGGGGTATGTGTGTGCGCTGCTGGTTTGAGTGCTTGCAGAGTTGTCTTCACCTCAGGGATGTTGTCTGCAATGTTCCCCACTCAGCCCCCTCCCCCAAGACCAGCAACCCCTCACCCTGCCTGGGAGCAAGCAGGAGGTGGTGGTGGTGGCAACCACAGGACACACACCTTGGTCTGCTCACCTTGCCTCTGCACTCAATTCCCTGTGCTCCCTGGGGCATAGCCATGAGGAAAAGTGGCTACAGTAGATAGCAGTTTTCACCTGATAAATCATCTTGCTTAGAATGATCAAAAATTTAGAAACTGGAGGTAGGGAAGGTCCATCCTCGGCTGCACCATGGGCTGGGTGCTGCTGGGAAGCCCGGAGCACAGCAAAGCCTGGTGGTCCCTGATTCAGCCCCAGCTGGGATTTTTGGCTCAGAGATCTGTTTTTTATCTGTCCCCTTGGACTGTTGCCAGTTGTGCTGGCTGGGTCAGGCCTCTGCCCCTTCATGCCCTGTACCACCAGCTCACCTGCTCTGCAGTGCCTGCCCCAGCTTATGGGGATAAACTCCACTGCCCCCTCACTAGATCCCCATGTGCCAAGCTGCACACGATAAGCTCTGCTCCAAAGCACATTTTTGTCAGAGGGCAGTAAGATAACAAACTTAAAATAGCTCAGCATGACATTTGCCAGGGTCTGTGCCACCACACTTCCCACACACCGTTGTCCTCCATCCTCTCTCCCAGATTTGGGCATGACCATCCCTGGGGGAAGGCTGGGTTCCTAAAAAACAAAGCAGGACACCTGCAGAGCTGCTTCTGGCCCTGAGCATCATGCTCTCTGAGCACCATGGACCCAAGCATGCTGTGACCCTGACAAAGTTGCAGAGCAAGGCTCTGCCTCCACTTTTGGGGTGACCCCACTTCCTGTAGGGTCCTGCTGCACAGGCCCCTGTCCCTGGCTTGCAGCAGGGAGCACTGCACCCTCTGAGCCATCTCTCCCTTGGCTCTGCTCAACAGCACTTGGCCAGGTCCCCAGCAAGGGAACAAAAGCAGAGAGCCCCAGCGCCGGGCTGGGGAGCTGGGGGAGGGCACAGCTCCCAGCATGGCTCCTCTCCAGCACTGGAAACCAACGGTGCATAAAAAAGAAGCACACACCCCCCACTGCCTTTGCCACCCACCACTGCCCAGGCTGAGCTGCTATGTGCCCAGAGCACTCATGGGTGCCATGGGGAAGATTGGGGAAGTTGCAAAAGAAGCCAGTATCTTCTCCTGGAAAGGCCAGCTCCAGCTCCAGCTCCCAACTTGAGGGTGAACCCACTTCTTTAACCCCTCTGGCACTAGCTGGCCAGTGCAGTGCCCTGGCTTCAATCCCTGGGCTCCTGGTGGTGCTGCCAAGCAAGTGTCATAAAAAGCTGTAGCCTTTCATAGATTTTAGGCACATACTCCATCTCTCCCTGATTTTGTGTTTAGCTTTGTGCTGCTATTAGCACATTGTATTTAAAGGAACAGTTTCAATTCATATCTATCTTGATATTTATTTTTTTTAATGGAAAACATGATTAAAAATAGTCATCAGAGAAAACAAACATTGTAATACCCACACTTTTTTTTTTTCTACTGATTTAAAAAATGCCCATGAGAGCAACTGCTTTCAAGCAGTGAAGAACTGCAGCAGTGAGTTTGCAGCACAGAAGTGGCACTAAATATGAAACATTTTATAGAGAAGAAAATGTGGTCCATGTGCTTCCGTCCTGCAAAGCCTTTCACTGCAGCTGACTCACACCTGGCTGGTAGCAGGCGGCCCTGCGGAGGCACGCTGGGCTCACTGGGCAAGTCCTGCTGGCATCACCCAGCCATGCTGAGGGAACTGCTACCATTTGTGCTGTCTGGTGGGTGCTGCAGAGGTGCCATTGCATTCCTCTGGCCTGTGCTCGGGAGGTGGTCACAAACCTGCCCTGCTGATCCTTACCTTTCATCTTGCCTGCCCTGCTGATCCTTACGTTTCATCTTGGTTGGTCACAGTTTAGCTCCAAAGATAAGCACACCATTCTCAATCTTCTATTCATCATACTAAGTCTTTTATTCATGGCATGACATGAAGGCAGCTGAGCTCACTCCAGTTAGATTATGGCCTTCGAATGAGCCTTTTTGCTCCCATCCCATGCTGCAGATGATGGTGGGGGGCTTTGCCCAGACCTCCTTATGGGGAGACACCTGCTTCCTCTTCTCCCACACCCCACAGACTCCTATGAGAAGGGGCAGCAGCAAGGCAGAGCAATGGTGTGTGACTGGGGACCCACCAGCAAAAGAGCTCATCCCCTGCTGTACATGGCACACGTGTGCTGCCTGTGGCACATGTAAGGCCGAGTGCCTTCGGTTCCTCTGTGTACTGCAGGAGACAGCAGAGCCATGGATGCAGCAAGCCATGAGCTCCCACAGATGCCATGTGTGCCATCCTGGGATACAAGCTGGCCCTGAGCTGTGGAGCCAGCAGAACCCACACTGACTTGAACTTAACTCTCTCAGTCTGACTGAGGCTTTATGGGGCTTGTTTGGGTTTAGTGAGTGCTTTCCCCAGCCTCCCTAGCCTCACTCAACTCGCTCAGTGACACCAGCAAAGCCCTGGGGACGCAGGTGTCTCAGGGCAGACACAGCACAGTGCAGCCCTTGACATGATTGGGATGGAACTGCAGTGAAGCTTCATGCAGGAATCCCATTGCCTGTGGGAAGCAATCCCCTGTGATGTGCTGTGTGAGAAGAGTGAGGTTCCCCTGCCAGTGTGTGGTGCTGGGTCTGGCCAGCAGCCACCCAGCAAGGTAGGCAGACAGCCCCCCTGGAAGGGGTTCTTCTGCTGATCTCCTTTTGACCTGTGGGTTCTCCGGTCCATAGGGAGCAAATCCCCTCCTCATTCCCTGTGGCCCCAGGTAAGGGAACAGACAGACGTCACTGTGAGGGGCAGGGATTCCCCAGCTTCCCAATACGACCAGCCATGGGCTCCAAAAGCCTCAAGTTATTTAAGCCTTGAATCCTTCCAGTCCCTTCTGCTGCTCTGGCATTCCCAGAACATGGCTCTGTCTGTGGGCCCAGCCCTGTGAATCCCCTGGAGGGTGCCATAGCTGAGGAGCAGCCATTGGCCACCTAAATGCCAGCACAGGACAATGTCCCTTTTTAAAAGCTGATTTATTCCCAGTTTAACCAGCTCTCTGTGCTCCTTAGCTCAGCTGCCCACCTGGGTTTCTCACTGTGTGGGAGCACAGGGATGATGAGGTCAGTGAAGAACTTGGCTCTGGGGAAAACCACGCCGGACAGGTGGGACCTGTCTGGAAAGCAGGTTTTTGCGGCAGCTGCCAGCGGGCAGGGTCTGGGTAGCACCGCTGCTTCGCACAGCCCCCGTTCCAGAATCACACGGCTCAGGTTCGGCAGCTCCCCCACTCTGGAACAGCGTTCCACGGTCGACGTGGGAAAGGCTTCCCTCCCTCCTCTCGGCTCTATGGAAAACAAATACTGACGGGAGTTTCTGAGCGGCCATGAAACGCGCACCTGCTCACGCAAAGCTGCGGTCGCAGCCGCGGCCGGGACAGCCCAGCTGCCGCCCGGCGCAGGAAGCTCCTCGCTGCGCACGGGTGGCTTTTCTGCGTGAGCCACGCTGCCAGCTTGAACTTTTGGCCCGAAAGTGTTTTGTGCGTCCAAAATAGCCACCTCCTGCCGCCCCCCTTGCCCGGAGCGCCTGGGCTGAGCCGCAGCCCACCCTCGACCCCAGGTAGAGTGCGGGGAAGCGGCTCTGGCGGTCCCCGGGGACAGCCCCTCAGCCCGGCCCCAGCCCCTACACAGATAAGGCTGGAGGGTGATTAGTGGGCGCTGCCATTGAGACAAAATAAAGCCTGGCTGCTTCCAGTACGTTGGATTGTTGGGTTTTTTTTCCTTAATTGTTCTATGTCCATGTGCCTGTGTATGCCCGGCTGCTCCGCTCCTGCCAGGAAAGCCGAGGGCTGATCATTGTCAGATGGTTCACACAGAGGTTTCTAGTTTTTGTGGGTTTATTTGGTTTTTGTTTATTTTTTTTTTAACAAGGATCCGAGATGATAGGGGGAGGGAAAGAACTTTAGTCCTCTGCTTAAAATAATTCAAGAGCTTTCCACTGTCTACGCCAGGCTGAAGTAGACATTTGCATAACAAACGAGCTTCGCTTCAGCCCCGGGTGACCCCTGCAAGGCTCTTGCAAGAGGAGACTCCATCTCCATCATCATTATCTCCACAAGTTCCATCTGCACCACCTTCATTGCCCATCCCAGCACTGGGCCTGGGTTGCCCGTGGGAGGGGAGGGCATGTGAAGGGTTATAAGTTTTCAGCACTTTTGTCAGTCAAGACTTTGTAAGCGACCTCTGGAACATTTCATCATTAAAACATTTGCTTGATGATCAACAAATAATTCCAGGCATCTTTTATTTTGCTGTAAAAATGTTACAAAGCAAGCTGATTAGTGAAAGTGTCTCTTCAAGATAAATCCTGGTGACAGCAGGACCAGACACTGGCCTTCTCATTATTAACAGAAGTGGCCTCTCCATGCTAGGTGTTCTCTGCACAATGATGGCACAGGCCTAAGAGCCTGTTTGGATGCAGAAAAAAAAAAAAAAAAAAAAAGAAACAAAAAAACAAACAAATAAAAAAACCAAGCAAAAGCCCCTGCAATTTTTACTTTTTTTTCCTCCTGAGACAGCTTAATACCTTTGCTAGTTCAGATGTAAAAATTATCCCACCAGTTCTGCTATTGCTATTTAAAGAGATCTCACTGCAGAGCATTTCCAGAGAGCATCTGCTGCCCTGGCCGAGGTCAGGAATTTCAGCCCAGCAAGCAGAGAAAGTGCTACAAGAGCCCCTTGCCAGGTTGTTTTGTGCAGAGCCGTACCACCTCAAACCCTCTGCTGAGGAACAGGGGGAATTTTCCAGTTCCCATCCTCCCTCTGGAGGGGGAAAGTGGGGGACTAAAGCCTACATACCTTCATGTAGCTCTGGGAGACAGCAGGAGGGTTTTCATGAGAAACTGGGGGGAAATAAGTGCTATCAGAGTCCAAATGTGCCATCATTTATATCAGAATATAGTATTCTGGTGAAGAGCAGTGAGGGAGAAGTCCCAGCAATACTTCATCCTTTTTAGACAATGACTTGGATTAATTTTTGCATGACACCACATTATGGGTACACCACTATAAAATTAATCCATAATCAGTCAGAAGTTATCATCCCTCACCTTCCTTTTTATTTTGAACTCTGAAATCTGGCATTTTTACATATTGAAAATTATAAAGCAAACCTCCAGAAACTTTTGCACATCCTCTGCACCCAGTCCTTGTCCTTTCTGGCAAGTCCCCTGAGATCAGTGAGTTACTCCAGCCCCACATAGCTCCAGGGAGGAGGGCACACATCCAGTGCCCAAAGTGTGGGGATAGATGGGAGAAAAGCACTGCTCTGAAGCTGCAAGAGGCTGCTTTGACATTGTCCAAGTGGTCACTTGGAGAGCTTGAGTTTTGCTCTGGAGGTGAATAAAACTAAGCAGTGCAGAACTGACCTATCCCCACTCTGGCCCATTCCCATGGACAGTGCAAATGGAAACCCTTGTGGGGCTGCAAAATGCTCCCTGGAAGAGCCCAGGGAGGAGAGAGGAGCTGCTGTACTGCACACCATGCCTGGGAGCCACTCTGCTGGGACAGGAGCACTGGCAGCCAGGTCCTCCTGTCTGGAGGGCAGGTGCCCAGGCGAGTGCCATTTACAAGTCATGCCTGGCATCCCCCCAGCACTTAATATGAAATAATGGTTTCTAAATTATGCCATCCCAAGGTGATCTATTTTCCTTGCCAGCCAGTCATCCCTCTGTGGCACTAGAGAAGGCCTTCCATTTCAGCCACCCCCAGACACCAAGCAGTTGTTACAGCAGAGTTATGCCATGAGAAGAACAATACATACTGTTACCTGGTGGATTTGCTTCTGCTTCAACACTGAGACATAGAAGGCAAAGCCTATTAAAAAACCTCCACTCTACTGGGAGTTCATGGCAAAGCAGGTCACAGGCACCATTTTTCTGCAGTACATGAATTAGGACCCTCTGGGCCTTTTTCTTAAATAATTGAAGAGCCTAAACATCATTTGGAAAATGCATACCTGTTCCTCACAGCTGCTGTCCTGAGCATGCTGTGTCCCAGTGTAATGGGGCAGGGGAGGCTCTGCCTGGGATTTCTGAGTGCCCCTTCGTGGGTTGTAGCTGGAGGGACAGACAGGGATGGGAACAGGAGCTGGGACACATCTCCTGGTGTTTATTAGAAAGAGATTTGTTCAGGAGCTGCCTTCATCATCTGCTCTGCTGCTGCAGAGGCCCTAGGGATAGAGAGGCTAATAAAAGTTTGCCCTCGAGCTAAAAGAGCCTCCAGCTTCCTTCTCTCTCAACCATCTCTTCCTGTCTTCCTGCTCCCAGGTGTTTTTCCCAAGCTCATTTCCAAGAGCCAGTCTCATCCTGGTTCAACCGGGTACAAACATCAGCAGACTTATTTTCTTGTGCACCATCTCGAAACAGTATGCTGAGAACTGGGGAAACTGAGGCACACACAACAACCAGGAAAACCCTGCAGCATATTTTCATGTTTTCTGGGACTAACATTAGGGACCACAGTGCTTTGGACCTTTGGTTTTATCTGATGATACCTCCTACTTGCAGTTCCCTGTCCTTTTCACTGCCTCCTCCAAGACTGCTATCTGGTAACAAATCCTGCAACACCAGTATACACTGCACCACAGGAGCCAGTAACCATTTCAATGGTCAGTTAAAAATTAAAAAAAAAAAAACAACAACAACAAAAGACCAACAAATAGTTGATTCTGTTCCCAGGCAAATACAAAGAACAGTTTTGGAGTGTCACTGCTGTCCCTTTGTTTACTGAATGTAGTAACAGAAAAGGCAAGGAAAGAAACAAAATAGTCCCTGATAGTGACAACTTATTGTGGGCAAAGCAGGCTGGGGCATGCCCAGGGAAGGAGGGTCAGGCTCCAAGTGTATCTGCTGGTGATGGGAAATAAATGTGCCCAAAAGCACTTAAAAAAAAATAAAAGGAGCAGACGCGATTGCAGCAGTTAGAAGTGATATATTCTTGGCATAGAAACAAAAAGCAAATGCATAGCAGGTTTGGAGCTGATCTTACTGGCTTACATGGGATTTTATACTTAAGTAATTCTATTGTTGGCTAGAGCTACCTGATTTATGCCTGAATAAGGTCCTGATCCTGCAAACATTTACTTATGTACTTTAGTTTTACCTTTGCCCCTGGACACCCTATTAATTTCACTGCAGCGAGGATTGTGCTTGTCTGCAGAGCTGAGGCCTTTGTGAGAGGAAAATCTGTGCTGTAGTGCCCAAAACAAAGAGGGAATTTTGCAGCAAGAGGTGATCTCTCCCAGGCTGTGGTTGTCCCACACACTAGGACATTGCCAGGCCCAGTCCATGCATCCCAAAGCCAAGTGATTGCTGGTGTAGCTCAACTCGGAGCCATCAGCCCCAGGAAGCAGCAGGGGAGCAGCCTTAGCACAAACCTGCAGCTACATTGAGCTCTCAGTCAGTCTCTCCAACAAGTCGAACATGGGACAGCAGAGAAACACCAAGTTCATTCTGCCAACACTGTCTCTGCTGGGCAGGCCAGTCAGACAGGCTGCTGAACACAGCACAAACCACTTGGATTGGTTGTTTCCATTCAAGAAAGTGGCATTTAGAATTGAAAACATCAGGTTTTCCACTACCCTCCCAACTGCAAGGTAAGAGAAGGGGATTAATCCATCACCATCCTTTAACAAGGTAACTTCTGGGTTTGCTTCAGGAAACTGTGAGAATGAAAAAACCCTGTCAGAGGTGAGAGGAGAGGGACCAGCAGAAAGAAGACGTGCTCGCAGACAAACAGGAAGGCAGCAGATTCCGCTGCTCGGACAAGTGAGATGTCGGCAGCGCCATCACTCTCGTGCCAGTCACATGCTGCTAAAACCAGGCAAAGGAAATAAAAAGGGGCTGTGAGTCTTGGAGCAGCTGCTTTACTTACTGCTGCTGCCAAACCTTCCCAAGAGCATGGCTCTTATTCGGAGCAGGGGAGAATTAATTTGCTTTACAATGGAGCCATGGGGTTCAGTGGGCAGTTGGGGTCTGCCACAGCAGGCACAGAGCTGCCACAGCCTGGGTGCTGCATGGGGGGCCAGGAGCACCACCTGCAGCCAGCCCTAAGAGTGCTCAGGGAGGCTGGGTGGGAGCCCAGAGCAAAACCCCTCTGGTACAAATCCCTGCTGCTTCCCATCTAAGACACTCGTCCAAGATGCATCAGTCCCCAAAGCCATCCAACAGAGCACGGATGCTGTTCATGGAGCAGCAAGTGCCCATGGACCACAGTGCTCTGCAGCTCTCACACACAAGCTGTGGGACCTCTCCCTCCCAGACACGCCTGGCAAAGGGTGTGAGTAGCAAACAGGAGCTGCTCAGCCTTTCGTTTCAACATCTCTGCACACTAACATCAGCCTTTGGCCCAGCCTTCCAGCTGCACCCCACTCCCAGCAAGTGCAGAAGAGCCCAATGAATGGCACTGACTGCGCCCTGGGGCTAAACTGCCAATTCCTTTCTGCTGCTCTAACCCAGGTGCGCTGGCTGTGGCCAGGGCTGGGAGCTGGGTCAGAGGAGGGTCCAGACCCTGCCTTCAACTCCACACTAATCCAGCCTGCAGTGGATGGGGAGGCAGGGAGAGCCCTGGCCTAGCACAGGGAAGAGGTAGACCAGCAGGCAGAGAGCCACACCCCCCGGTGCTGCTGTGCTCCCTGGTGCACTGATGAGCTCCAGGACACTGCCATGACCACATATTGTGTCTGCTTAGAGATTTTACACCATGTACTATGAGGCTGCAGGATGGGGCCAAAGACCACTCCCAAAAGCACTGGTGCATTTCCAGAGCAAGTCCTCTGAATTTGGCTTTGCTTATACCACAGCAACCTGGAGAAATGAGCACTGCCACCCTAGGAAAATGTAATTACACATGAAATTAGAAGGAAGAAGTGTTAGTTAAAATTTCATACTTCTGGAAGGCAGCCGGTTCATTAGCATTACTTTAATGAGGCTCTAACCTCACTGTAATGCTTTTATTAATGCTCGTTGCTTATTGACTGCCAACTGCTTGGCTCCTCTCCGACAGGCCGGCTGGCCCACAAAGCAAATGGTTTAGGGGTCTTTTGATGCAAAATGTGAGCACGTTTACGCCACAGCCAGGACAAACGACAGTTGGTGAGATGAGACAGCCCAAAATTCACCAGATGGTGCCCAGAGCAGGCGCTGTAGTGAGAGAGCAAGATCAGGGCAGGCAGGAGGGGATGCAGGAGGGAACAAGCAAAGAGAGAAGAGGAGATGCTGGTTTCACAACACTGTTTCTGTTGACTGCAGTAGGGTCAGGATGAGGGCCATGAAAATAACATCAAGACATGCAGCATTGGAGATCATAGATTTGATGACAAGGGAAGACATTGGGTGGTAAGGGTTCCAGGAGGCAGATCTCTGATGGCTGAGCACTGCAGCTTAGACCAACCTACTTCTGCTGCAGACATCTCCTTTACTTTGAGGCCACATCTGCATTCAGCCCAGATTTCACCACAGACCTTCTTTGGTCAAACTTGAGTCTTTAATACAACCAACTTCAAAACACCTAAGGCACTTGTAGCCCAAAGGCCTCTGACACAGTGTGACTGTTGTGGGATAAATTGTATTTTTCAGGTGCCCCCAATGCCACTGTCAAGGTGATCTGACTGAAGGAAACATAGGAGAGGATTGAGTTCCTACTCCGGTCTCTCTGCATTGCACTGACCCTCTTGGGTCACAGAGGAGAAGAAGGGACTTTGCCCCTCCAGCCCTGCTCAGTCGATGGAGCGTAGGCACTCTGATCACACTTTTTGGATGCAGTCATGGACAGAAGGGCAAGGATTACCTCAGCAGCTGCTGGGACACACTCCTCCACACCTCCTGGGAGCTGAGGTGAGCATATGCCGTATGTTTCTCCTCCTGTTCCTCAGAAGACTTTGAATAGAGGGATTAAAAATTACCCATTGCGTCCTGAAGCAACAAAAGCTGGCGAAGGCGTCAGCACCGGCTGATATTCCAGCATGGCAGAGGGCAGGTGGGCTGTTGCTTCCACGGTGAGCAGGGATGGGAGCAGCTTGTCAAAGAGCCTCGCCATGGCTCTGCCTGCAGGGCTAACCCCTCCAGGAGCTACCTCTCAATAGGAGCCGAGGCATCAAAGGCAGCTTTGCCACCTCCCTGCTTCAGGCTGGCCGAAGACCAATGCTAATTCCCAGCAGCATGTACCAACCTGCAGTTAGACACTTCCCCCTTCCAAGTGCTTAAGATAGAGCTTACCCTGGCTAAGAGAAGGTTTTTCTCCACACGCAAGGAAGGTGAAGCAGCAAACTGCTGAACTGGTGCTGCCCCAGCATGGGCCCACTAGAAAGCCCTCCTCAGTGCACAGAGGGTGCCTTCACACCTAGGACTGTGCCATGTGTGACCTCATGCCATTCCTGGGTGCTAGCGTGGCCACAGCACTGTGCCTTGTTTGGAGTCACAGCACAGAGTCAAGTTCAACCACGAGCTGGGTCTGGTGTCCCATCACTTGCCATGAATGGATTCAGAGGCAAGTCCTTGGTAAAGAAAGGTTCAGCTCCATATCATCATCTTGATTTCCTGCATCTAAAACAGTGTGTTTCATATCACTTTAGTCCACAAAAAGAAGGAAGAAGGTTATCCAGAGAAAAGAGGAGGAAGCCAGTAGGCTGCCAGGGCACAGAGCAATGGGCTGGGGCCAGCTGGCCAAAACACAGGGCAGAGGCAGGAACGACCAGGAAGAAATACTCCTGCCCAAACTGCAAGGCAAGAACTAGAAAATTCACAATATATTCTTTTTCTCCACACAATCTGGCAGATTCAAACCCAAAATTGGATATTTCACAGGGTGCTGATAAAAAAGAGAGAGAGAGATAAAGGGAAGAGGATATTTTCAAATAAAACCAGTTAGATACATCAATTTTTAAAGTGACTGCTATAGGCGAGTGCAAAACTGGTAACACAAAAATGTTTTGCTATGTAATTTTTGCCAAAATGTGGTTTGGTTTCTTATTGTTTGGTTGGTTGGTTTGTTTTTTTTTAAGAAGACTTTGATGCAATATTCTAAATTAATCAAAATGAGAAATAAAGCAGAATCCAGGAATGAGAGGGACACGCACAAAATAAAAGAGGGCAAAACGAAACAGCAAATGCTGTGAAATTTTAATAAGGAATTCACAGCAGTGTCTAGAGCCTGCTCACACTGGACAGCATATGTCCCAAGCACAATAGAATAGTCTCAGGATAAATTGTTTTAGTTTCTACTGGCCCCATCCAAAGATTTTCTGCACAGGCAGCAAGACCTTGCAGATCTGCTGGGGCATGAGAGTAACTTTGCACACACGAGCAACTGCATCCTGGGGCATCTGGGGTGTCAGCCTGAGACATGGTTTTCTGATTTCTATGGTTCTAATGGAAAAAAAAATATTAGAAATTTGATATTTTAAATGGAAATTTATCCAGAGAAGAAAGCGGAAGCGTGTTATCCTAGTCCAAAACAGGAAAACACCTCAAAACCTCAACACAGCTGTAAACAAGATGCACATTGGCAGGGTGCATCACCCTGGCAAGGGTAATCGCTCTCAAGTTTAATCAAGGTAGAAGGAGGGGATTTGGAAGCATCGCATCCATGGCACCCATCCCTGCTTTGTCACATCACACTAAACACTTGATAAAAGCTCCCTCTGAAGAGAAGCCAAGTCCTTCCTCGCTTGACTATAGTGATATTGGATTGGATTTGCTGAGACGGGCTTCCAGTTGTGCAAAGACTTTGTAAGAGGTAGAAAAAAGAGTAGGAGTGAACAGAAAGAGTTGTAGCTGATAGAAAACTACAAAAGACAGAATAGTAATTAATTATTGTGCCTTCCTTTTTTTTTGTTGGCAGTGGGACAAACAGACTACTGTGTTGGTAAAAGGCATTATGAGGAGACATGACTTCTCTGTAGACTCAGATATATACCATGTAATACTCAAAAAACACTTGCTATTTCCCCAAAATCTTGAGATTGGTAAGCAAATCATAAGATTAAAAAAAAATAGCAGTAACAAAGGGTTCATTTTTTTTTGCCTCAGCTTCTGAGTTGTTGACCTGCCAAGCTAAATTAAATAGAAACTCAGTTAAAAAAAATAAAGGGAAGGTGAGATTTTCCCATGATTACACCAGAAGTTCAGTTTTTCAGGAAAGTGAATCAGTATAGAGATGAGAGCATTTCCATCTGATGAAGCTGAAGTTTGTTTTTAGAAGGGTAAAACTAAAAGAAAACCCATAAAATTAAGAAAAAAACCCAGCACTCAAATGCAGATCACTTGGATGTTTGGTATTTTGTGCTGTATGCCCAACCAGAGCACATAAAGAACATACTATCTCTTCTGCTTCTCAGGGCAAAGTGATACTGGTTTCTTTAGCAGAATTCATACTTGGGTGGAGGTGTGAGTGGTGAATGATCTACCTCCTCTGCCAGACTGTTCACCTTTTTCTCCCCTGTGACAACCCTGAGATTCGTCCTCTGGGATGACCAGCCAAGAGCAGGACCAGTTCAGCGAGCAGTTACTCTCCAGAGACTTTCCTCCTAGCAGTCACCCATTGCTCACTAGCCAGAGCACAGGGAAGCCAGGTGCTCACCACTCTGCCTCTTGCATGGCATTAGCATGGGCTGATGGAGATATCACATTTTCCTCCTGCTTCTGCCAGCAGCCCCACCCTGGAGACCAACGGCTGCACAAACAGCCTCTGCCCACCAGCCTCCACTCCCTTTTCAGTCCAGTTCCTCCCGGGCAGGTGTTGTTTGCTCTCCTGTCACAGCACTTGTTCATAGAGAGGCTGACTACAAAAGCTCATCAGTCGTTGCTGTTTATTCTCAGCCCTGGCTCAGTTTTGTTGAGATGCCCAGGTGAGTACGCAGGTGGTTGGTTCTTCTACTTATGTTTTAGTGGATTGATTCATCAAATATTTGCTTTCAGAAATATTTGCAGCAGCTCCACTACAATTAACAACATCAACTGAAATGCTCAGAAAGGGTAGGGGATGCTCTTTCCTGAGGTTTGCTAAAATGACCCAGAAATTCCTGGACTCTGTTGCTTTGCCATTGACTGTATCTCGTGGACAACACATTAAAATACATGATGGGTTTCCTTTTGGTCCTACTGGAAGATGCTACAGGATCTGTGACATCCTGGTTCCTATTCCATACTAGAGGACTTTGCAGGTCTTAGGGAACAGCTTCCAGTGACACTAATACAAAATGCAGAGCAGCTAATGGGCTCACCTTAAGCCAACAATATTGCAGCAGAAGACAATTTAGTCCTTGTATTTCAGGAACAACAAAACTGCCTGAGGTTATGTGCTAATTACAGACTACTTGTCTCTTCTGTCATTCTAGTTTACATTGCAAGGCACCATCCAATCAACTAACCCAGAGAAAATGTTCTTTGACATGAGGAGGCTACAGCTGTGATTGAAGCTGCTTTCAATCACAGAATCACAGAATCACAGAAATTAGGGGCTGGAAGGGACCTAGAAGATCATCTAGTCCAACCCCCCTGCCTGAGCAGGATCACCTAGACCAAGTCTCTCAGGAACAGATCCAGGCGGGTCTTAAGTGTCTCCAGAGATGGAGACTCCACAACCCCCCTGGGCAGCCTGTTCCAGAGCTCTGGCACCCTCACTGAGAAAAAGTTCTTTCTTGTGTTGAGCCTAAACCTCTTGTGCTCCAACTTGCACCCATTGCCTCTCGTCCTGTCATTGGACGACATTGAGAAAAGTCTGGCTCCATCCTCTCTACACTCACCCTTAACATATTTATAAACATTAATGAGGTCTCCCCTCAAGGTGAATTCAGGAAGGGCTTCCCTTTACATAGGGAAGGCAAAGCCAAGACCTCTCTAAGAGCTACACAGCTTTTTGAGTAGCTGACATCAGTAATAGAGTCACCAAATAAGGTATCCTCACCTGAGACCTCCAGAAGTGAACTGAACCCCAGTTAAGTTCTCCCTCCCTCAAAACACACATAATGATGATATTTCAAAATCAGAACTAGGAATTTTGGAGTAAAAATCCCTATTGCTGAGATGTATAAAGGCCTTTGTGATCTGGGGGACTCACGATGTCTCCAGATGCAATGGAGATATTAGGAGATGGGTTTTCTTCCAGACACAAATCATTGCTCACTGCTGTGATATGTATTCAAAGCCACACCTCAGCATAAGCTTTGCAAAAATGGAGACACCTACACAAATCACGGGACTGCTTGGCATTGATCATCGCCTCCAAATATCTGCAGCTGAAATGACACTACCTACAGGGTGAAACACTGCACAGCAACATCAGGACAGCAGAGCATGGGTCCATCCAACCAGGGAAGTCTGTGATAGAGACTGTGTTCAGTGGGTTCAAGCCATTGCAGTCTCTTCCCCTGCTCTCACTACTTCATCACCTCTGCTGAATGACTGAGAACAGGCAATTATTCAGGAGTGGATTTTGAATTTGGTGCCACCTATCACTAACAGGATGAGCCCCACAGAACATACAGGTTATGACACTGTGCTAAGTGCCTTTTGTTCTACCTTCTTCCTAGGCAGAGAGTATGCTTTAGGCTTCATGTACTCTGCAGTGTCTCTCTTTTCCTTCTTTTTTTTTTTTTTTTTAACCTCTCGTAAAGACTTTGCTATGTCAGAATCTGTCAAACAACTCCTTGTGCCATGTTTTCACAAGAATCCTACTTGCTGCTCAGTGCTAAGCACCCTTTTAAACAATACTGAGTGAAGTATTGCACTGCCTGTGCTCTGCTCTTGCATGCCATATTTAGACATAAGCTAGGGAATTCCCTGCCCTAGTGAGGGCTTGAATGAGAGCATTCTTTTCCCACCTCAACTGAAAACATGTTCACATCAGCCAGGCCTTCTACCCAGCTTTAGTTTAGACTGCACAATCTGATTGATCTACTTCAAAATCAGAAAGGGGGAAAAAAAAAAGAGGAAAAATAAATTAAACATCTGAATGTGACCACAGACACATGCTCAGTCCTATTTGATGCATTTCCAAAGAGACCAAAATCCAGGCAGCAGTGGAAACAACACCCAAACCTCAGACATACATGGAAACTAAACACCTAAACCCCATACTGACACATTACCCACGTGGCCAGCTAATGACAGCCAGACCACAGTCAAAGGTAGATTTTAGTGCTTGGTTCCAGAGTAAACAACCAGCAAGGCCATGGCCTACCACCAAGGGGGTTTCTGGCAATGCACAAGGATCTTGTAGCCACCTGAGTCATTGGGGCATCAGGTTTCTCTGGAGCAAAGGAAACACCCTGGTCAGGAGACATGTGGGGCAGGGTGCACAGCGTCCCGTGAGCAGCCAGAGCAGGGAGCTGTGTGATCATGGCACACAGTGCCCTGCACATTCACCCGTTCAAACTGGCAAAAGCCAGTGCGCAAGGGCTCTTTCCTGACGCTGCAAAACTCAATGGGGCTGCAGATCCTTCTGGAGTGGCTATTGAAATGCCACATTCCAGACTGCTCTGCTAATCACTTTTAGCCAGCTCTCTGACATCACTCCAGTCCCTAATGTTTAAATTCTTTGCCATACTTTTGTCCACAGCGCGTGGGCCCCCCAGATTTTCTGACATGTGGTTCTCCTGCTTACTGCCAACTCTGCTGGGAGAGGATGTCAGCCTCCGAAGACTGAAAGAGATGCCTTCCATGCACTAACTCTGTTGGAAAAGCTTCAGACAGAGGCCTGTCTTCCCTCCACCCCTGCCCTGTAAACACTAAAAAAATATTCATTAAATCTGCCCCAAAAAACACATAGGGGAAAATTTGAATCCTGAAATTCAGAGTCAGACCATTGTCAAGTACAATGTATACAGCTTGAAACACAGAATGAAATACTCTGAAGAAGGCAGCAGAGTTTGCACTAGAATTTTCTTTTCATATACATACACACATACATATGTATAAAATCCACCATATCTGTACTACTGGTGGTGTTGATGGGGACCCTGCTGCAGACTGGATGCATACAGGCACCTGCCTTTTAACAGCTGTCATTTAATTCTGTTCAGTGTTGCTTGAACTGACATCATAACTGAGACATCACTCAAGCCTTGACTAGCCTGGTGCTCCCAGTGTTATTGCCACTACTGGGAGCATGCTGGGGAACAGTAAGAGAGGAAAGAAATGAGATGGACAGAGCTGTAGTGTTATAAAATGCACCCTTAGGATCATGTGTTCAAAAGCACTCAGCTCCCATTTAGGAACCTAAATGAAGTTGGCAGGATTTCAGAAGTGCTCAGCATCTATCAGCTTCTACTGAGAACATGCTGAGCTCTTCTTAAGATTGTTAGAGAAAAACAATTGAAAGATAAGAGCCAGCCTGTGGCTTACAATTAACACCATTGTATGGGTCTTCAGAGCAGTTTGGCAAGAGCAAGAATAGCTGCTTTCACATAAGATATTGTATATGAATTCACATCTCAAAGCCTGGGGCCAGGTCTATAAGCAGTCACCCCACTGACTGCCTCATCTAAAAGCTCTGCACCCCAAGGAGAATTTTCCACTTTGTGTCAGAGTGATGCCTTTTACAGCACTTAGTAAGTGGGAGTCTGCACCTGATCATGCTAGGAACGACCACATCAGTGGAGACAAGAAAGACCAGTTTGAGTTCCTAACAGTTCAGAACATAACCCATTGTGCTGCAGTCAGGGCAACTGTGAAAACATCTGGAGAAATGCACTAATTTAGTTCTAACCTATATTAGTTTTTGACATATAATTAGTAGCAACATTAAATGTCAGTTGGTACCTTTTATCTTTGAACCCTTAAGTGCGGTTTGTGCTGTGAATGGGCAAGGTGTTTTTTCCTGGTGGTGACAGAAACAGTAACAGTCTGCCTCACGCAGTTCGTGGCTGGGCTAACATCAGTGTGAACCTTCAAGAGACAAAAAGATTTGTCAGATCTCTCCAAACACTTCCAGAGGCATCCATCCAGCAAAGAACTTGCAGCAGTCCCACTCACTCTCCTGGAACCACTGATCTATTTAAAAGAAAGGCTGTGAATTCAAATCCTCCTACTGTTTGCATCTCACAGCTCCTCCAACCTCAAACCAGCTGAACCTTGGTACCACACCAAAATAAAACCCCAAATCCAGCACAACAGCTTGTGTCAGGCTTCAGCACACTCAGGGACACATTATGGTTCTTGAAAGAGTCTGAGAACAAATGGGGACAGCAGGAACTTGAAGGATCTGATGAGTCTTGCTGCCAATAAGTCCCTTGATTCACCTTGGTATGGGGGGGTGAATCTGTCTTTATTTTTCCTAGATGAGGATGCTACACCTTAATCAGAACTTCCATATAACACTACCACTCATAAGTATTAGGACAACCATTTTTTTTCTCTCTTTTAACTTAGAAGTTCCATGTTTTCTCAGTAATAGGCAAAAATCCCATTTGATGAAGACAAGGGCAAATGTATTGTTTCCAGAGGACCTGCTGCTCCTAGACCAGCTCAAGAACTCAGGAGAGAGATTAAACATTGTTCAATCAAGCATCTCAAGACCTTTCAAACTCAGGCCATGTTAACTTACGTTCCAACATCTGAAAATCAAAGCAGAACAACAGAAAAATGCATAGCACTGTTTTCCATTCTGACAAAAACAAGTCCAAAACATGCATGAATTTAGCTTGTTACTCTTCAGATATAACGATTCATTACTCACACTTATAGTGAGCTCACTGTCTATAGCTAATTGACCTTGTAAGCAACAGTTCACCCAACAGGCACCAACTTTACAGGATAACCCACTATTTCCAAGGGGAAGGCTGCATGCTTTGCCATCTTCTTTATGAGAACTTACCTGCTTATCATGGTTTGGCCAAGAAGCACTGCTGCCCCTTTTCTCCTGAATTTGCTTTTCACAGAACAGGAGAAGCCTGAGAAGACTCATTTAGCCAAGAAATAGAGGATTCTCCAAGCCAGTGAGTAACGTGTCCAATTCAAACGCAATTATCTTGGGAGCAGGGTTAAGAGCTGGTTGGTCATTGCTGTGGCCACTGAAGGTTAATACTCATTCTTCTCACAGCTGAAATGAGCTCAACTAGGCAGGAGAGAGGAGGGTAAGAAGAAAGATAAAAGACACTAATGCTCATCCCAGAGCACTGAGAGAGGAATGGTGACTAGTGAAGCTTCCTGGGACAATGCCCTGTCCTGGTGAAGCCAGTACCTCACACAATTGTGCAACAGCATGGAGTTTGGACAAGATCTTTGAGTCTTTCTCTTGCCCTCTTTTATCCTCTGCTCAGGTTTACACATCCTCTCAACTTCTCATGTATATTTAGACCAAAGAAAAACACCATTAAAATGCCAAAGAAGCTTTCAAGACAATTGTTTTGTTATATTAAACCAGCTTCAATCCTAAACTCTTCTGTGAAATGACTCACTGGAAAGGACACTTTAATATTGAATTACTAATTAAGTGACATTGACACTGTTTTCACAGGTCAACCACAGCAAGAAATGGAATTTTAACAAAATATTGCCTGACCTCAGGGATTTATGGGCAGTCTCTTCCGCAGCAGGCACAATACAAAGGCACAAACACTTCCCTGTAGAAGTCTTCTTCCTAAAGTACCAGTGGTGATGAGACCTGAGTGTTGCTGCTGCGTTTGCAACACGCAGTGCCAGTTCCGTGGCGTGGCCTCGCTCCCGGGCGCTTCGCGGGACACTTGGTACGAGAGCCGTGGCCCGAGCGTCACCCAGTGAAACCCAAGAGCTGCATCCATTTTTAGAACCAGCCTGCCTGGAGATATGTTGCATTATCTGAGCAACACGTAAGGGAACAAAATGAACTGCAGCTCCCCCTGCCACTTATTTACCTTCTGTTTAAACAATGCCTCTTCAGCCTGCTCCGCTCCCTTCCCGTGCACCCACTTACTCGGCACCTCTCGCAGGGCTGCCCAGTCTATTTTTAAAAGCATGCTGCTGGCTTTTGTCTTAAGCTGCCTGGGGTGGTTTTTGGGTGGTTGTTTTTTTTTAAGCTCTTATACTCTTATTTAAAATATGTTGGCAGATAAAAGTAGTGAGGGAAGATATAACAAATGCATCATGGTTGGCATTGCAAGTGGAGAATTAAGGCAACAGATAAACCCCCCAACAGATTAAAAATGATACCTAAACTCACCAGTTACGGCCAAACAGCAGCAGACTTCACTAAGTGGAGTATCTCCCATGTACTGAGAGGAGGTTTTATTTGAATCAAGACTTTGGGACTTGTTCTCATCCAGCTGCTGTCAGCAAACCCACTTGGGCGCTCACATGGGAAGAACAGCAGACTGGCCACTACAAGTAGTCCTGCAAATAGACTTGGTCCCTCAGCCATAAGTCATTTCAAAATCGTCTGGGCTTTGCTGGATGGTTAAAGGCTCTGCCAGTCTCAGTTCTGACCCAACATCAAAAACACTGAAGTCAGTGCACTTGCACAGCCACACAGATGGAGGAAATATTGGCAGGAGAGTCTCCAGCACTTTTCTCAGCTGTGGGAAAGTGGGAGAGTGCCAGAAACATGTAGCTTGAAAATGCAGTGGCCCCACCCATACCTGCAGTTGTGACCCCAAACCAGATGCACTTTGTACCCTTGAACAGGGAGTCTGGTTTCAGCTTTGAGCATAAAACTCTCAGCAACTCTCAGCAGTAACTGGAATGAGAGGCTGTTTGGTCCATGAATACTGGCATGCCACTAGATGCTGTAAGCAGTGATGATGGCTTGACTACGCTGATACAGCACCAAACAATATAAGAAACCACTACCAAAACTTCACATTTTAGTAGCTTGGAGACCTAGATCTAGATTTTTCACAATTAACATTCAGGTGCCAGGCTCTGAGAGCACCAAAGAGCTGTCCTAAGCATCCTGCTGATGTTCCTGTAGTGAGCATACATATATAGCTGCCTCTGTTGCACTCTGAATGTCTCAGGCTGAGCTCAGCTCTGTTTCACATTCAGGACATCTCTGAGAATCAGTAGAAATGAGGACTCAGTAACGCTTCTATCAGATGCTGACAGGCCTTTTTGTGCCAGGAAAACGGATGTGTGCAACAGCAAAAGTGCCTGGAATCATCCCAAAGCCTGAGTGAAATGAGGGAATTTTGAGTGGCATCAAACAAAAGGAGCAGTGATTTAATCTCCACAGATGGGGAGGGGGGAGCGGTGTCAGGAAAAGCAGGAGGATGAGATTAGCTAGGCAATAAAATGAGAATGAGCAAGAGGTGGAGCAAACTGTGCTGAGATAAGAGGAGGTGGATTAAAGGGCTGGCAGATGGAGGGGGAGAAGACAGCCAAACAATGAACAACAACAAAAAAAAAACCCCAACAGGTAATAGATCTGGAAAACTCATAATCAACACTATTAAATACCATTTTAAACCCATGCTCTCTGGGAAGGTATTGGACATACACTGGACACCCTGTACTCTCCCCTCAGGGTGCTATGGCACTGCTGTGGTGGTCTTCAGCACAGGCCACTGCAAATGGCCATCAAGATATGTTTGCTTGGATTCTAAATTGGCTAAAGGCAGCAAGAATCCTTTCTGGAACATGGATAATGAAGCCCTTTAACACCAAAAGGTAAAGGAAATTGCATCTTTCTGGAAAGCCTGACTGACCATTTGACTCAGCCTAATTCAGGAAAGAGACACATCGTCTCTCCTGCTGCTGAAAGGAGCATTTCCTCAAGCCTCAAGCCTGCAGGAGCACATTAGGCTGGGTATCTCAGTTCCGGGTGATAAGGCAGCTTCTATCAAGAAACTTTCATTATGTGGTTCAACTAATGATAGGTGATTGATAATAAGCAGACATTTGACAGCTATTTAAGTCATTAAGCCCTTTACCATTGAGATTTGAGAGGATAATCTCTAGAATATCTTTGCCTGTGTCATTTTAGAAAAGCCACAAGGCTGCTTTCCAGATTTGTGCATTCCCACCCCCTCCAAATCCCCCAATATTCCATCACCCCAGGCAGGTCAGTGAGGGCTGGAAACAGCTATTGCAGCTCTCTCTATCTCAGGCGGTCATATGAAATAATTTATTTGGCATTATATTTTGAGAGTCTGGGAGAGGAACAGTAATATCTGGGTAATGAAAAAAAAACAAACAACCAAACAAACAAAAACTCAAAAGAAAGGGAATTAATGGATGAGGATAAGTAATTACCTTGTGAGTCTGAGACCTCTCTACAGTGCCGACAGGTTTTTGCTCTGTGCTGGTGAAGTGCCCTGCCCAACGGGGTTTGTGTCACACCAGTCTTGCAAAGCTGATGGCTCATACATCGTTGTGAACATCTGTATGGAACAATGAATACAAGTTTTGAGTAGACAATTTCCTGCTTAAATGTAGGGCAAGGTCAGATTAACCCTGTTGCTGCTCAGCTGGGTTAAATGATCCCCACCTCCAGCCTGACCCTTCCTTACTCACAAACTGCATACCTCTTCCACCTCTGCCCATTTAGCTTAGTTAGTGTCTTTCTAACCTCCAGCCTGACCAGAAGAGGAGATAAGCAGCAGAGGGCAATGTGAGGAGAACCATAGAGTCAAAAGAAAGTAGGCAGAACCTCAGTCAGGAGATCTTTGTCCAAGAGTCTTCCTGAAAACCCACGTGACTTCAATTGTCATGTCATTAGGAATGATAAACATTTCCACCATGATGAAATGACTGCATTTCAGGTTTTTGTTTGTTGATTGGTTTTTGGGCTTTTTTGTTAGTTTGCTTGTGTTTTGTTGTGTTTTTTTTTTTGGTAAAAGCACTGTGGTCAGTCACTTCTTTAATAGACTGTGGGAGTTAAGTGCATGAAATTCAATACTCTGTGTTATATACCAGAGGTCAGGGCTAAGGGGCCCTTCAGCTCTAAAACATAAATTTAGCAACCATTACCAAAAAAGCCCCTCCAAAACCCCCTAAAGTCTTCCATTCAGCTCTAGAAAACACTTAAAGAACAAGGTCTGATTGCTGAAAGGTAGAAAGAGGCCAAAACCATCATGACTCTACATCTGACAGCAGTTTTTACATCAGTCCCACTCCCTGTCCAGCCCCAGCCAGCCAGCAAGCTCAGTAAACAGCATCACCCTGACGAAGCCCAGGGCTGCAGCCCGAGAGCCCAGGGCTCCCAGCTCCACAGGCACTTGCTCCTCATTTGACCCCAGAAGCTGCTGTATTTCACATGCTGTTCCTCCCTCGCCCAAGCTGTGATGTGAGATAGCTCATCCTGCTGGAAACTATAACTAAAAACATTGTCTAAAAACAAATCCTCTTTCTGTGTGCCCAGAGGGGAGGAGTAGTCCCCAACGAGCATAGAAAAATGGAGCTTGAATAAATAGCTGAGCTGAAAGCGACCCAGGAGGGCAGCCCAGAGCAGCAGCTTCAGAGGGTGATGTTACACAAGGAGGACCTCAGCACGCAACACCCGTCAGAGAAAGTGCCTGGGTTGACCTATCGAGCTGGGATATGCCCAAATCCAGCCCAAGAGGCTGCACATGCTGGAGCTGAAATCAGTTGTGTCAGATTCGGGCAAATGGTTGTGCCTTGGCACCAAGTGTTAAGAGGCGCTGATTTCCACCATGGGATTAGCAGCAGGATATACAGCATACACTCACTGCAAAACTGTGATAATATCAAAGTTCCATCTGTACTCAGGCTGGAACTTGGAGCTATTCATGACTACTGTGGGAGAGTTAACATTTTTTTCTTATTACCAGTTAAGTAAGCTTTCCTACACCTTGAAAACCAATCATTTCTGTTTTCTTTTTAAATATATATATATACACATACTATTTTATCTAATTTTTAAATTGATAATATGTATACATATAGAGGGAAGGAAAGTTACACAGATTTAAAAAAACACATTTAAAATGCTGTATTTACTCTTTTCTTTAGAGGAGCTCAACTGTTCTCTGCTTGGATGCAAATAAGGCACATGCTTCTACTCTAGGTATTTTTGGTCTTAAGTAAAAGATAAATAGATAGACTATTTCAAACGTCACACTTTCAGATGGCTTTATCTAACTTTGGTCAAGAATTTAAAACTTTGCACTAGACGCTAGCACATTTCAAGCCTGAACTGTAATTCTCTTCTCCTGACAAGAATTTGCTGCTAACTGAGCCTATCTGTGACATGGGAACCAACAGGCTAAAGCTGAAACCAAGCTGTCAAACTCATTTCACTTATTAGTTATGAAATGGGAAAAAACAGTAAGCTTCAGTGTCACATGGAAACATGAGCACAGCGGTGACACAGCCTTTCATACACAGTGTCAGCACTAAAAACAGCGTATAGATTATTTGGAAAGTAATAAACACCAACCTCGTGATTCTATTCTGGGCTGGTCCTATGACAAAAAAAGGAAAAAAAACCCTCAAACCATCAAAACAAAACAAGAAGCTGAAAGCCCAAAGCAATTCTCAGCCGTGCCTGTAACAGGAGGCGAGGGCAGTGCCGTGGCTCTGCTATTTCAGCAGAGCTCGCCTGGCCGTCAGCTGGGACCCCCCAGCTCCCCCAGAGAGAACCATGTGAGCCTTCTGACCCTGAGACAGGATAATTTAACCATGGACAGACAACTGTTGAAGTGACCACCCCCAGCTGCCTGCTGCACAGAGAGTTTGGCTGCTTACAGCCCCTGAGTACACACAGCGTAGCAATGGATGTTTTTCTTTTTCTTTTCTTTTCTTTTTTTTTTTTTTTTATTTTCAGGCAAAGAGCCAGTGCCAGGTTATTCTGCTGGTTTGCCCTCTCAGCTCAGAGATGGCTTTGTGAAGAGGTGAGCTGTCTGTGCAGCAGGCAGCAGTGGGCTGTGTCCCAGCAGCCATCTCAGGAGAGGGCATCCCAGCCCTGGGACATGCATGTCTCTGTTGAGTCTCCAACCTCCAAGGTCAGGGCAGATGTTCAGAATGGCTCTTTCTAATCTTCAGCACGTCAAACCTTATTAGTTGATTTTATTAAGTCGCTCTCCAAACATCTCTGAAGTAACACTTGGTGTAGCTTTATCCCAAAATAGCCACTCCATATGAGCTTTTGGCAGCCAGCACAGAGGCTGGATGAAACCCTGGAGAGCTGGGTTAAGAAGGAAAGTCACAGCAGAACCTGTTTATCCTTTTGACTTGCACAGCTCCTTCACAGCCCCACATGGCACCCAGACCTCTTTTACTTTAGGAACTCTGCAAACATCCCTACTCCTCCAGGTGCCTCAAGTTCAAAACTGGGCCCAGGACAAAATTCTGGTTACAGACAACTCCAGTCATAGGAGAAGAACTACATTTGGACCCAGATGGCAGAGCTGCAGGTACCTTGTACCAGTATACAGCTCTCATGACTCTTCCAGTTACAATAGGCCCTTTCTTCTACTGTCAGAGAGATGAGATATCCATCAGAGGTACAGAACCCCTACAACTGTTAATTATTAAAAGCATTTATCAGTAAATCTGGGACTGAAACTATAGCGATGAGCAGGTGGCAAATCCATTGTGAGCCATAAAGTTTCCTGAGAGAACTTTTCAGGGGAAAGGGCTGGAAGAAATAATAGTTCATTTAAGTGTAATATAAATTCTTATTGGTGACTGTTCTGACACAGTTTTAACCTCTGGCTACAGAGGTTTACAGTTTAAAAGACATCTGGTAATTGATGATTTTGCAAGGTAGACAATTTAAGACATCTGGTAACTGATGATTTTTCAAAGCTCAAAGTCCACCACATGCATTCAAATGAGCTTGAAAAAAAGCACAGGCACATCTGGTTTCATGAATCAGAGCTCTGTAAAAAAACCATGCCCTGTTGTAGTCTTGCTGGTGGACTGTTTTTGCCAACAGCAAGGTTGAAGGTGAGTAAAAAGCAGAGCAGATCTAACCTCTAAGGCTGGAGGGCGTAGAGGTGCAGACACCCTCCAGGGCTGAGCAGTCTGGACCTGGACTGTAGGTCACTTTTACCCGGTCTTCACCTGCATCCCAGCTCCATGATGTCTCCTGCCTTCCCAGGGGAGACCCTGAACTTCTTACTTCTATGCCAATGTTTTTGGGCTGCAGCTGCTGGGCTTAGCAAAACCGGGGCCAGTGAATTGCTTGCTGCTGAGAAGACCACCATCAACAGAAACAGGTCCAGAAGATCAGAGAATGCCTATTGCCAGCACTGAGCACTTCTGCAGACCTGAGCACAGATTGAGCCAGTTGCTTCCAGTTATTGCTCACTTTCGGTTAGATATGAGTAACGTGTGATAACACAAATGAGTTGCTCTTCACTCACCAGCACAGCCCCAGGCCGCCGTAGCCTCCTTCCACATCTGGAGGTCCTTCCCCCACTTCCGATCAGATCTAATGAACAATAGTGGTCCTGTGATGCAGCAGGTCTGTGGCTTGATCCTCAAACCTTCCTTCTTAACAGCAGCATGGCTCCCCTTTCCTCATCTTGAATATCACCATAGAATTACTGGCATATTTTCCATAGAAGAGAGATGGTTAGATTCAGCCCTGAACCATAAGATCCTCATTTGACCCTGGATGTGTTGAGAGTGTGGGTCATTCAGAAGAGCTGGAGTACAGAAAATCCTGGCTATTTAAGTAACAGGAAATTCTGCCAGAAAGGCCAGGGATTTTTGCTGTAGCTGACCCTTGGAGAATGCTCTCTTTGACAAAAAAAAAATAAAATAAAATAAATTATATATATATATATAACAAATGCATCCCTTGCAAGCTTATGCAAGCATGGCCATGTGCCATGGCAGCTAATGGGCTTTCTAGCTCCCCTGCAGTGTCCCCTGTCATAATTCAAATGGCAGGAACATAGTCTAAGAAGTCCTCACTCCCTCTTCTTTTTTTAAAAAAAAATTGTTTGGTTTTAATACAGTCATTAGATCCTTGGAAAAGCAGCCAGTACAAACTGTGGAAAAAGTTTCCCGAAGAGTTGCTGGAGGTGCTGAGCAACTCCACACAGAACCAGAAGGTAAGTTTTCCACAGAGCACATGTTCTGCTCTGCACAGAAGAAAACACTGGGAAGGAAAAACTCTACCTTTGGTAGTGTGGGAAAAAGGTCTGTTCCAGTCTTAACTGAACAAGGTATGAGTGTCCTCTTCCCTCCCATCCTTACCAAAGGGATAGATTGTTTCCTCAGGCAAATTCATCTTCCCACAAACTTGCTTCCTGACCAGAAGTTTTGCACATCTCTCTATAACCACTATGCCCCTGCTGATGGAGATGCTACCAGAGATCTGCCACTGTTGAGAGCTGATATGCTATTAGCACACTTAATTACAAATGCAGCCTCAGTCTTTCCTTCTTCAGAGGGACAAATCTTTCAGCTAGAAAAATCACAATTTCCTCTAACAGTCCATTCCACCACCTGACTCAAAACCTCACTGAAATAAACCACAACTTCACTCCTGACCAGGCTTTGACAGGAGAATTACCTGAAGTCCTAATCAAGAGGGTCCAGTTTCCTTCTATTGCGTTTTATTGGAATTCCCTACATTCACTGACTTCATCAAGGGAAGGCTCTGCCCTCAGTTTTTGAGCTGTCACTGTTTTTCAGGATCTGTGCTATCTGCAGCTGTTCCTGCAGCCAGGCTGGCTCTGTTCCAACGGCTGGGAGTCAGCTTCCTGAGCCATCCTCTCTCTTATCACTCACTGCCTTAAACAAGCTTGACCCTTTGATTGATTTGAACTTTGGACAGCATTAAAACACTTGTTTTAGCAGATGAGGTCAGTCACTCAGCTTTCTGCTTTGTGTAATGGGGCAGTTAATGTTGCAGTGGTTTTAAATCATGGTATATTCCCAACTGTGAGGGCAGAGAAGAAACAAAACTCACCAGAGGTTGTCCCTTGGCACTGGGCTGGGCCCAGCTTGAGTGTTGCACAGCTTCAACTTTCAGCTCCTGCTTCACATTTACTTCTGCTTGTACACATTAAAAAAAAAAAAAAAAAAAAAAACTAGAAAAGTTCTTACCTCTTGATCTTCCTCTCTCCTCCATCATCCCATCATGACTTCCTGACTTCCTGAAGCCACCCCTGGACTGTGGAAGATGCCTCCTGCAAGGATGGCTGGGTCACTGCTGACCTTGAGCCCAAGAATTAAAGAAGAGGAATTTTTTAAATCCTGCATTAATAAAATTATATCTGTCATCTCTGAAGGATTCAATGTAGACAAACAGAAGTGATTGTCAGTGTGTTCATTGCTCTCAGCTTCATATAAAGGGGTTGGACATACACTTAGGAGCACTTTGAGACTGTGAAAAACAAGAGTAAGGATGGGCTATTTTTTCCCTGCTTGCAGAAGAATGCTCCTGGGTTTAAAAGATCTGATAATGGTTGCTTATCTACAGTTATGGTTGGAAAAATTACAAAAGAACATCTTAGTTGTAGGAGGGAGATGTATATATAAACATAAACTTTGAGAAATTAGCTGTTCTTCAGTGGTTTCCATACTGTGAAGCTATGCACTCACAAGCCTCCTCCTTGTTGGTCATCATGTGACTTCTATAAGAGGTCATGGCTATGAATATGTTGTGATATTTCAGATTGTTAGGACATCACCAAAGGGAAAGCATGGAATAAAATCATCACAGCAATCCACATCAGAAGTAATCTAATGGCTAAATTCCTAAGGAAACATTTTGGTGCCATGGATGCTTGAATTTCCCATACAAGAAAGCACAGGTGTATTAGGACCTCCTGGAAGCACAGCATTGACAGATCAACAGCTCCAGCATCACCTACCCAACCAGCCTCAGGTAGAGGCTGATTCTGGTGCCACAAAGGCAGCATGGTGTGTCAACAGCAATTTTGGATAGGCACAGTGCATGGAGGCTCAGCATTGCTCAGCCCGTGAACTGGTATCACTGGGCTCTGTCCTTGCTGTGAAATGGCTGCATGGCCCTGTTGGGTGGCAGGAAGATCAGGGACAGGCACCGCCCCCAGCGTCCTCTCCAAGGAAATGGGCTTCCCAGAGTCTCCCAAGGATGGGGCTAAGCCGCAGCCAGGCCGGGCACAGGACTGGCACAGGCCTGAGCCGAGGGAAACCCGCGCTGTCCTGCGGTGCCTCTTCAGAACAAGCGCAGCCTGTGCCGCACTACTGCTCCCTGGGGGCTGCTGTAAGAATTACCATCACCCAGCGAAAACACAGCAGTGGTTTCCAGTTTACAAGCTCTGCAAGATTTTTCATGTATTTACAAAACCACGTTTAGCCAGTGCCAGAAGATTCTATAATCTTGGTTAACCTTTGCTGTTGCTTTAGAAGAGACCCAAAGAGCCCCAAAGGTCTGCAACCACCACAGTTCCTTATTCCTGACAACTCTGGTAAAGAATCTGATGTTACTCACACAAAACATGTCATTTCTTCACGAGAAAATGGCTAAATCTTGAGTCTGAAAGGTCTGATGGCTGGGGCACATGAGCTTGCCTCCAGCAGACAGAAGGTGATGCTGTACACTTCCATCTGGGGCTGTGCCATAGCATGGACCTCTCTGGACAAGGTATCCTACAACACGTTCAAGAACACAGTCCTGTAACACTGCATCTGAATGCAAAGGGAGGAAGGCAGGAGAACAAGAACCCACTCCTCAGAGCTCATCATTCAACACAAACACACACACAAAATCGACAGGAGCCTCTTGAACAGCCTTGAACACCTGCCAGCAGAGAGAGAAGGAAAAAAAAAAAAAAGTATTTATTTTAAAAACAAGCACACAAACATGACTGCTTACAAATTCTACATCGCAACATTCTGTCCTTTGGATCATCTCTCCATATCCACTCATATTTGGAAAGTTAAATAAAGCTAGTATCTTGGAAAAAAAAATATTAATTAAGCATTATACTAGGTCCCATGAATCATTTTATGTGTGTTCAATATTTGCAAGTGTCACCATGGTGAGGAGTTGCACCTAGCTACAGTGCATTAGTTGAAAAGACTAGTGAACAATTGCTCAGCCATAGCTACTGGCTTCCCAAACTATAAACCTGTCATCTGGACTATGACAGCTCAGAGATCATAGAACAAGGTTTGCCAGTCACTATTTGAAGTTAATCCATGGCTCATGTCAGCTGTAAAAGTTAATGCTACAAATATAGAAATATCTACAATAAGAAAGTATTGACTGTTAAATACATTGAAGGAGATAAAATATAAGTGAAGATAGGGCCTTTCACAGAAGCCTCAGCCAATAATTTAATGGGCAAGTGATTACAATATAATATGAAGTGTGAAAGCTTTAATGATCACAAGAACAGAAAATAATTAGAAAGCTCACTAACACACCCTCTCAAGAGATTCTGTATAGCCCAGTTTCAAGGCCTGTCTCTAGATCACTACAGAAGGTGCTTTACAGACTATATGTTTTGGAAAGAGATTTGCAGAATGTGCTCCTACACTCACATAGAGCTGTAGTGGCCACATACAAAATATTCAATGTCGTGTGGAAAAGCAGTGTCAGATGTCTAGCAAAATTACAAAATTTGGATCCAAGTACTAACTTGCCAAATGTGACTGCCTATGGGCAGATGATCCATTTACCATGGCCTCTGGATAGACAAAGCATTTTTGCATTAAGTACCTCATGTGGCCACTCGGACACTTAATCTGAGTCTTTCTATATTAAATGTGTCATAAAAAGAACACATCATGTGGATCACACTCTGCCAAAGGCTATTATTTTATCGGGTTGGTTTCTCCATGGCTTGTGTTGTGAGGAGTTCTTCAATGCTCTCCTATGCTCTGTTGGGCCTGCAGTAAAGAGATCAAGCCCCTCCCAGCACTGAACATCTGACCAGATGTACCAAAGAGGCAAAGAGAACCTCACACATCTCTCCTCCTCCCTTGCTCTCAGCCCACTGATTATCTCAGATCATCAGTGTTTTGGATGACCGAATAAACAGGATTATCCTCTCCCAGTGCCTGTTAAGTCAAAACTGTACAGCGATCCTATTAGTGGATCGTGATACTGTGAGTATATCCAAGCAGGAGATTATCTTTTGCTTACTCCATGAAGCTGAAAACAGTACCAGGAAATTTTTAATCACCATGAAGGGGACACTAGAGCTCACAGAAAGAAAATCAAATTCATTTTTATTATCCATCCAAATCAGCTGTCTAGCTCAAAAAAAATTATCCCTATTGACAATCATAACCTTTTTTCCATTGATACAGTACCGGATTTGGGATGCCAATGAAAAACGTCTTATATGCATAGCCTTTTTTCACCCAAACTGATCCCAGAATGCTTTACAAGTGCTGCATGCAAATGGCATGTGGGATTAGCAGCACTTTACAGTGGTAGGTCCGTGTTCCCACTGAGGTTAGTGGGAACAGAAGTGGGACTTGCCGTTGAGTAAAATGTGAACCAGGCTGGAACTTGGCCAGGACACTGAGATCAAGACTTGCATTCATTTGGAAACTGTTGGCACAATGGCCCCGTTGATGAGGACTTTGGGTTTACGTCTTGTCAAAAACAATGCAAGAAATTACAATGGAGCATAAAATGATGCCATTTTAAACATGTTGGTAATTCATCAGTATTTATTTTTCAAGCATTCCAAGGTAAAAAATAATGAAAGAACAAGCAAAGGAGGAAATATTAATATCTATATTAAAATTTTTAAAAGAATCTATCTAGTTTTTAACACAGAGTAGCATGCAAGAAAAGCCAGCCAGCTCCCAACCCTTTTATACACATGCATGCAGAAAAAGAAATTATTTCAAAAGAAGCTTTGAAGAGCATAATTAAACATGAAAGTTACCATATATTAAATTATACATCTAGTAAAAAAGTCATTAGCCCAACAAATGAGCTGTTAATGATTTCAGGGTTGCCTAAGGCCATAAGCTAGTAAACTAGTGATTAACCAGTATTGCTGGGATGCTGCTAGTGAAAGCTGGCAGCCCAGTGTCACAGCATTTGCCCACAGCTTAGGGACTGCAAAAAAACCCAAACACAAACCAGAGGAAAAAAACCGCACTGAATGGGTGTTAAAATGCTACAGCAAAGTAATTTTCCTTCCTGTGGGAAAGTGAAGGTTCTCACCAAGTGGTGACCTTGATAGCATTTGTTTGTAAAACAGTAGAAAGATGTTTTCACTATGGGTGTTGTGGCACACCAGACAATCACTCCAGGAGGTGGCTGATTTCCTGTCCAATTACCTTGTAGTTAAAAGGGTATAAAAAGAGCTGTAAATTAATAAATAAAAGGATCTTGGAATCTTGGTGAAGGAAATTGTCCCTGCCTCGCTCTTTCTCCTCCTCTGGCAACTGGCAGATAAACAACAGCAATGGACCATAGATGCAACTGAGGTTTTGTTCAGGTGAAACCCCTGCTCTTGAGGCACCATGAACTCCACTACTTATCAAGACACCCAATTTCCACTCTGTGCACTGGGATTGCAAAAGCACAGGACTTCAGTGGCAAGCAAAATGAAGCCAAATGGCCAGAAGAGCCCCTTTCAAGGCATGAGAACCTCTCCACTGACCATGTCCAGGGGAGTCAATGTCACAGGTATTTCCCTATCTATTTGAAAGTCATTGCTGTTACCCACCTGGGACATCTCCCTGCTGTTCCTGACCTTGGGAACAGCTAATTTTTTCCTCCACAACCACACACTCTTGCTTTGGTGACCTTAGAAGTCATTTATATGGAAAGTAACACCACAAAAGTGTGCTTGACAGCTTCCTTCAGACATTTCTTAGCAACTGGTAATGAAAGAAAAAACCCAACAGGCCATTTGGTCAGTCAGTTCTCTCCAAAGCACCCATACTTATTTTTCTTGTCACACTTTGAAGAGCTGAGGATGTGGGAACCAAAACTTGTACAAACCAATCCTCTCCAAGGCTGGAAAAAGCAAGAGGCAGGGAGGATGGTGCCCACCCACTATTTCTAGGACTGCAGCATACATGAGAGCCTACATAGGTATTAGTTACTTGTGCAGGGCAAATTTCTGAAACAAAAACACAAGCACATGCACAAATCTCACCTTCATACAAGCAAGTGGGCATTCCCTAACACCATTTCAGACAAGTGAAACACTTATTCACCAACACAAATCCAGTACACTGGGTAACATTATAGGTTCAAAGAATTAGATAAATGAAGCAAAGATTTACAAAGGACATAATTACTCAGTAGCTCAAAACAGAAAAGGGAAGAGATCCAAAAACAGACAAAAAGTTGTTCATCCCTCAACCAGCATCTTCACTGGCAACCTCAAAGCCCCTCTATTTGGCATTACCCAGGGTAAGGGACTAAGCATGAGCTCCTAAACCTTTGAAAGAAGAAATATCCATCCACGTACATTCACAGAACAGTCCAAAACCGGAGAGGGACCCCAGAGACACAGCCAACCTGGCCTGCTGGGTGCAGAATTCACCCCCCTCCCCCACATCATCTGCCAGAGCTCGGTCGCAAGGGTTGGCCGCGGGTGCCCAGAGAGCCCAGCCCGCTTTCTGCAGCGGCCGGTGAACAGTCACCCTGCGAGGGCTCAGCTCCTGCTTCTTCCCCGGGCTACCTCCCTCTCCCCTCTGCGGGCCGATTCCTGCTCATCACCGGCTTCCTGCGGTGAAAGGTGAAAAACTGTAGAAACTCTGAACCATTCGGCACAGCGGCCCCGAGCCATGCTGGGCGCTTTGCTGTTTGCTCTCCAGAGAGCTGCTAATGGTTTGAGCTGACAAAGTTCTCACACTTAAAATAAATGCTATAAACACAGCACTCTCCAGGAAGGTCTAAAAGCAAAATGAGAGGCTTGATTTAAGGAAGCTTTTCTCTGAGTAATTTTTAATGCTTTTAACTAAGCAGTACTGATATTTTGGTTTGGGGTTTTTT
The DNA here is from genome assembly GCA_013401355.1 of Ceyx cyanopectus. Classification (NCBI taxonomy): domain Eukaryota; kingdom Metazoa; phylum Chordata; class Aves; order Coraciiformes; family Alcedinidae; genus Ceyx; species Ceyx cyanopectus. The sequence continues at coordinate 72,948 of VYZU01023219.1, read as the reverse complement.
TAAGTAAAAAGACAAAGTATTTTCCTTCTTAAGTGTTCTTTTGATTAAGGTCCAAGATTTATATTTCTGCATAAGAAAAAAAATAAATTTAACTGGATCCTGTTTCAATAGAGACAATGGCAAAAAACTTACACTTACTGCAGTTACCAATAGAACAAGATCCATGTGCAAGCACTGGAAGTATTTTTTTTCTGGAAATTATTTATCAAATACTGCAAAAAGCTCACATTTTTTCAGACTTTTTTTTTTAATCTACATTACTTTGTNCTGTAAATTAATAAATAAAAGGATCTTGGAATCTTGGTGAAGGAAATTGTCCCTGCCTCGCTCTTTCTCCTCCTCTGGCAACTGGCAGATAAACAACAGCAATGGACCATAGATGCAACTGAGGTTTTGTTCAGGTGAAACCCCTGCTCTTGAGGCACCATGAACTCCACTACTTATCAAGACACCCAATTTCCACTCTGTGCACTGGGATTGCAAAAGCACAGGACTTCAGTGGCAAGCAAAATGAAGCCAAATGGCCAGAAGAGCCCCTTTCAAGGCATGAGAACCTCTCCACTGACCATGTCCAGGGGAGTCAATGTCACAGGTATTTCCCTATCTATTTGAAAGTCATTGCTGTTACCCACCTGGGACATCTCCCTGCTGTTCCTGACCTTGGGAACAGCTAATTTTTTCCTCCACAACCACACACTCTTGCTTTGGTGACCTTAGAAGTCATTTATATGGAAAGTAACACCACAAAAGTGTGCTTGACAGCTTCCTTCAGACATTTCTTAGCAACTGGTAATGAAAGAAAAAACCCAACAGGCCATTTGGTCAGTCAGTTCTCTCCAAAGCACCCATACTTATTTTTCTTGTCACACTTTGAAGAGCTGAGGATGTGGGAACCAAAACTTGTACAAACCAATCCTCTCCAAGGCTGGAAAAAGCAAGAGGCAGGGAGGATGGTGCCCACCCACTATTTCTAGGACTGCAGCATACATGAGAGCCTACATAGGTATTAGTTACTTGTGCAGGGCAAATTTCTGAAACAAAAACACAAGCACATGCACAAATCTCACCTTCATACAAGCAAGTGGGCATTCCCTAACACCATTTCAGACAAGTGAAACACTTATTCACCAACACAAATCCAGTACACTGGGTAACATTATAGGTTCAAAGAATTAGATAAATGAAGCAAAGATTTACAAAGGACATAATTACTCAGTAGCTCAAAACAGAAAAGGGAAGAGATCCAAAAACAGACAAAAAGTTGTTCATCCCTCAACCAGCATCTTCACTGGCAACCTCAAAGCCCCTCTATTTGGCATTACCCAGGGTAAGGGACTAAGCATGAGCTCCTAAACCTTTGAAAGAAGAAATATCCATCCACGTACATTCACAGAACAGTCCAAAACCGGAGAGGGACCCCAGAGACACAGCCAACCTGGCCTGCTGGGTGCAGAATTCACCCCCCTCCCCCACATCATCTGCCAGAGCTCGGTCGCAAGGGTTGGCCGCGGGTGCCCAGAGAGCCCAGCCCGCTTTCTGCAGCGGCCGGTGAACAGTCACCCTGCGAGGGCTCAGCTCCTGCTTCTTCCCCGGGCTACCTCCCTCTCCCCTCTGCGGGCCGATTCCTGCTCATCACCGGCTTCCTGCGGTGAAAGGTGAAAAACTGTAGAAACTCTGAACCATTCGGCACAGCGGCCCCGAGCCATGCTGGGCGCTTTGCTGTTTGCTCTCCAGAGAGCTGCTAATGGTTTGAGCTGACAAAGTTCTCACACTTAAAATAAATGCTATAAACACAGCACTCTCCAGGAAGGTCTAAAAGCAAAATGAGAGGCTTGATTTAAGGAAGCTTTTCTCTGAGTAATTTTTAATGCTTTTAACTAAGCAGTACTGATATTTTGGTTTGGGGTTTTTTTAAGTAAAAAGACAAAGTATTTTCCTTCTTAAGTGTTCTTTTGATTAAGGTCCAAGATTTATATTTCTGCATAAGAAAAAAAAAAAATTTAACTGGATCCTGTTTCAATAGAGACAATGGCAAAAAACTTACACTTACTGCAGTTACCAATAGAACAAGATCCATGTGCAAGCACTGGAAGTATTTTTTTTCTGGAAATTATTTATCAAATACTGCAAAAAGCTCACATTTTTTCAGACTTTTTTTTTTAATCTACATTACTTTGTCATTGAAGTCATATGTGTGGCTCCTGATTCTTCACATAAATGCTGTATTTTTTTTTTAATATTCCTACAAAAAGAACATGACTTGATTTCAGCAGCACTTCATAGACTTCAGCTTAAATATAGTAGTCGTTGACTTTGCTGAAGACTCAGACACTTCTGAAAATAAGCTTTTTGGCACCCACCAAGGAACACACTGAACATCTCCTTTAGTTACAAGCCCTCAAAATAAAAAGAGCTTTAAAAGTTCTTACATGTATCTATAAGAATTTGATCTGAGATCATATTTAACTCTCTTTATAAGTATTCAGGGCTGGTACTGTTCTCACTGAAGTCAAAATATCTTCAGTGCAATCAGCAGTTGCACCACAGCGTACAACTGGACGAGTAACATAAAAATTAAATATTAGAATAAAATTATTCCTTTATATCAGCCTCACATGTATTTGTAGGTTCATACAACAGAGGTCACTTAAAGGACACTGGGGGTAAAACCAACCTACTCTAGATCCTGAACGCTGGCAGATCTAATCTTCTCCAGCACACACAGCTTTGCCCTTCAGTCACAGTTCTTAATTTTTAATACGACCTTTCCAAATTTGTTTTGTTTTTAATGTTAAAAAAAATCTTTCCCACTGAAGTGAATAGATTTTCCAGTGAACTCCAGCACTTAACCCTGCAGCATTTTACTATTTCGAGATTAGAGCATGAGTTTCAAAATTTGTCCTGGAGAACAAATATCTGCATGAAGTTAGGATGACGTTGTACTGAGCCCAAGAGTCATCCTGGAATAGAAAACAATCCAGCCAACAAGATTTGGTTCTGCACGGGAATTTTCCCAGAAGTTCAGGAGTAACTGCCTCTCTTCCGCTAAGGCTACAAGTAATTGAGTCTGGGCTCCTGTACATGGATCCTATGGCTGACATACTGTACAATCTGTCAAAATAGAATATACCATCATGAATAGTTTATATTACACCTTTTCCAATTCTGTTTTATTCAAAGATGACATTCTAAAGGGAGCTAATCCTGAAACATTTTTACCTCCTAAAAGGTAGACATTCCCAAGTACAACAGTAAGTAGACCTTGTGAGGTCTTCAGTATTTACCTTCACAAGGAACTACAACTGATTTGCATTATTTCTTGTAAAAAGCATTTCGTTTGCCTATAGCAAAAGAGCAACAGTGTTTTATTACCACAGCTGACCACAAGATGGAAATCCTTTTCCATGATACGTCTCCTGATTAGGAAAAATACTAATAATTTTAAAAACACGTTTTTTCAGGTTAGAAGAAGCAAAGCAGGGTTTCTCATCTCATCATCAACCTGTTTGAGAGGACTCACGCATTTCATTTTCTTTCTCCATCCAGAAAAAATTTATAAGGGACTTCCAAAACCATGAGGCCTGTGCCTGCTCCTTTGCAGTCTGTTCTGCCTGGCAATACGGCAGCAGGAGCTGGAGGAAAGGGGGACTGCAGACACCACACACCCCTTTCCTCCCTTGGCCAGGACAAGCACGTCTCTCCAAACACAGGCACAAGAGGGGTTTTACCAGCAGACAGATTACAGAAATTGGTAACCCAGAGTTAAAGAACCCTCTGAGGAATGGTTCCAGTCACCCAAAGCCTGGGATGACACAGCTGCTCAGGGTGTTCAGCAGGATTTTATCCAACCTTCTGCACTGTACCCTGAACAAACCAAAGCACTTGTCTGGGATCTAAATGCTAAATGTCATTTATTTTTTGCTATTGCTTATTTACAAAAAATATGCAGAAACTTCCACTGGGATGCCACTGGGCATAAACAGGACTCAAAGGCCATGGCTGTCCCCAGAGGCAGGCGAAGGGTCAGCAAACAGGGTGGTAGGAGGGGATGTGCCCCTTTCCCACCTCCAACCCAGCACATCTTCTGCAGCCTGGGTGGGTGGGCTGTGCTGCTGCAGGGACCCTCCCTCATGCTGCCACAGGCTGCAGCCAGCCAAGCTCACTCCAACTTGCTTTTGAGCAAACTTCTACAAAAGAAATGAAAGAATAGCTTCTATGGTTTTAATTATCTGATTGAGTTTTCCATGCTAAATCTAATAGAGACAGCAAGCAGGGAGCTACATTTAAAGACAGACAAGACATATGCATCTGTTCTGCTGATTATAGTACTTGCACATATTACTTTAAACATCAATGGGTTGCAACTGCTATTCAAATGATATAGAAATTGCTATGTTATACTGAAATTTCCCTTAAGCAACAAAGGAAAGAATTAGCACATGGCTCTGTTTTTTGTTGTGGTTTTTTTTTTCTTTTCTCTTCTTCATTTTAATAAAACATGGTGGTTGTGGGAAGCTCTTTGGTCACTCATGAACATCACCTATACCTTTTAATATTATATTCATACCAAGATACTGAATATTTTAATCCTTTTGTATAACTATTAGGACAACAATTTATAACTAAAATAAACTTCTTCATCTGAAACAGTTAATTTATTTTCACAGGACCCCTTTGCCACAACAATGTACATACACAGCCTATACAGATAATTATGCAAGGGATTCAAGGCACCAGTACCTATTTGTAATTACTTTCAGATTTAGAAATCAGAAATCCAGTTAATCAACTGGATGCTTTCACAGTCTGTCTTGTTCACACATATACAAGCAACATTTCTCCCGTGGTGAATTCCACTAAAGACTGAATCCTAACCTGGCAGTATACCGCAGGGTCAGTGTAAATAAGGATCAGAGCACAGTCAAACTTCAGTGTGAATTTTTCACACTGAAGCTCTCATAAGTAATATCAGTTGCATTCCAACAGTTTGCATGATTTATCCTTTAATTGCTTTCCAACTCTGCCCCTTTTTACTGAATTCTAAAGACAGCAATAGTGAATTCTAATGGTAAACTTCACTCTGAGCTTTAGAGTTAAAAAATCCCAGGGATATATAAAAACAGCTTTACTAGTATCCCAGAAATCAATTACTTTTACAGAAGAATGATTAAAAACACTTTATAGACTTGGAATGTTACTGCAATTTACTGATATAGTAGAGAAACAGGATTAAATGTGTATTTTTGGCTTCTTATGTACCTCATCAGTACCTACTAAGGAACAGTTTCTATCTTCCTTTTCCATTGACTCTGCTGTTAGAGAATCCTTGTCATCCCCATTGCATACTTTAATCTGAACATTCCCTCTCAGCACAACTATCCAGAATCTGCTAATGAAAGTACAAGTGCATTACAAAGTATTTTTAAAATAATCCCATGCAGAGACACTGAGAGAATTGTCGAACAGTCTGTTTAAGGATACTGACTCACAACGTGTCTATTTTCATGTCAAAGCTTGGAGTCTTTGGGGTGCTAAAAAGATGGGAAATTATTGTCAGATACTTTCCTGTTCTTGAAATTAATTAATTTTAAAATTGAAACACTGAACTTCATTACTGGGTTTTTGTGTTCCTGAAGCACTTAGTACAGATACGGTGAGAAACTGTAAATTCTTCATACACAGGTTGAGAAGAGAGATGCAAACAGAACGATTAAACACAGCAGCTCTTTTTTTCTCAGTAACAAGTTCCAGAGCATCACCCACGACACACAGCAACGCCTATCACTATGCAGAGGCACAAATCCTGCTCTTACTCACATGCCCCTGCAACCCCACTACCTTTGATGGATATTTTTAATGAGAACCATAAAAAGGACAACATGACTTCAAACCATTTGCCCCACATCCATCACACTAAGATCAGCACAACATGGCCAGCTCCAGCATAGTCCCGTAAGAGCTGCAATAACCAGACCTGCGCTTTTGGTTTTGTCAGCCCACATGAATATTTATGCACATTGCCTTGCTCTGTCCCCTGGTTTGCACAGGGCACAGGTTGTTAGCAGCTGAAAGCCATTAGCATCTGACAGCTGCTAAAAGAGCTGATTTGAAACAAATCTGTGGGTCCGGCCATTGTCAAGCAGACAGGTGATTAAGGCATCATTAAAAGCTGCATCTTCTTTGGCAGCTGCAGGGACAAGGAGGGTCCTTCTAACGCTGCTCAGCCCTGCCTGGTGGAGGGGAGATTTAATTATTATCACTACTTAATGGATAGTTTGTAGAAGATGAAGACCTGACAGAAACAGATAGTGGGCAAATACAGGACACAGATAGCAGCTGATGAAGTAATTACAATCCAAATAAGAGTGCAGGAGCTGGCTGGGAGCAGCAGATGTTGCTGTCCATCAGCATCTCCATAGAAAACATATGTTCAAATGTTACTTGAAAAAAAACCCAGCAGAACATTATTTGCAGAGCTAAAAGCTGCTGGGATTTTCACAGGGAAAATCCAGGGGATCTTCTGGGAGCTGAGGGGTGGAAGACATCCAGTGAGTGGAGCAGGGACTGAACGGGTGGATATCAGGAGGAACCCTGAAAGAAGATACTCCTTGGCCTTCAATTTACCAACAGCCTCCACTCCCAGACCTGCTTTACAGATCTCATTCTCAGGTAGGGAGAGTGGGAATGAGCTGGTGAACTGGAACTGTGCTCAGAGGAAGAGTGAGATGAAACCTGTGCCCTGGGCAGGGAGGGCCAATGACTTTCTACCTCAAGTAAGCAGCCATGGGAAGGTGGTCAAAGTCCTACTTACATTTAACTTCTCTGTGTGGAAAAGGTTGCACACTGGACAAGTAAGAGATGCTGCTCATTTTTTGTTCAAGTCACAGCATTTTACTTTCTGATAAATAAAAATAATAGCATGTATTGGGCAGAGATGAAATGATCAAATACAACAGAAGAGAGGTACAGTACAAGACAGCCCTTCTGAGATGCTGGAAATGCTTGTCTTCATGCCACACTAATAAACATAATTATTCCACTTCAGGCTGTTTCACAAGTTATTTTAAAAATATATAAATTATGTAAAAGCAGGAAATGTCAACATGTGCACATTACTTCCTTTCAAACCATTTTCTTGGCAATGACCCCATCTGTTCTACCTCAATCTTTCTTCTAAAAGAGAATTAATATTTATCTTCATGAACTTAACATTTAAAGAATTTCTGAAATGACTTTACTTATGCCGTATCACTTCCGAGACTTTGTGATCTGTTGCTTTCACCACACTTGCTTCAGCATCTTTTTATCTTCAGAATCTGTGTAAATAATTACCATTGTAAACATTTATATGCCATCTTATAAAAATAAAAAGAAAAAAAATCCATACTAGATAGGAACATGAATTTGGTTTCTAAATTGCCATGTGTGCTCTGTTTCCTTATAAACCACCGTGTACATCTACAGCTTCACTGCCTTTGATGCAAAGCCAGAATTAGACCTTTTCAACATTTTCTTATTAAGAATAAGTTACAAACCAAACCAAGCATGCTAAAGTGAAATGGCCTTGATAAGAATGGTGTCCAGGTGTTAGGGTTTCTTTAACACTGAAACTTTCAAATATTGCAGCCTTTTCTCAGGAGACATATAAACATCACAGAAATAGGTCTTTTTTAAAGTAGACCCATTGTTCTTAGATAATGCCCAGCTGAAGAGAGAATCATGCCTTTTGTTTTTATCTGGTCTCACAAAAAGTGATGTCAGAAAATACTGATGTATGCATGTACTACTACACTGTGGGAGCTAGTCTTCAATTCACCCTTTCCCTGTAGCAATACCCCTGTAAGAAAGATAACCCCTGGGGACAACCCATTCGCTTCCTGACATCACCCCTGGAGCAGCCTGTATCCTCTGCATTTTGCAAGCCACTGACAACACCCAAGGGATTAGGGGTGGCCAAAAGCAGCTGCAGCAACCTGGACTGAGTGCTGAGCCCTCCTGGCAGATGCATCCTTGAGTAAGTCACTCTCAGAGCAGGCAGAGAGGAGCAGAGGCTGCCAAGGATCCAAGGCTACCTCCTCACAGCAGCTCTGCTTCTGCTGAGCACGTAGGGAGTCTGGCCTTGATCTCCCAGCAGATTTTTTCCCATGTTCTGTGTACATAGTTACTATTATAAGCACAATCACGGTGAATGTTTGTGCAAATTATTAGCTCTGAATCTTCTTGGTACTTTATACATCTTTGTTACTATTTTTATTTTACTTGTATTTTTGGAAATGGTGAGCATGGAAATATATTCCACTTTCCTGGAACATATGCACAGCATGGCTCTAACTCACAAAACCTGAACTTAGTAAGAACAGCAAACACTTGTGCCTAACTTCATCAGTGAAGGGACAACCTCCATTACCCAGTCCCAGGGAACTCTCATTGTTGCAAGTTCACGCAGTGTATTTTTAAATATGCACTGTTTAAAATATGAAAAATTAATGTTAACAAAGACTGTAGTTCTCAAGTGTGAGTGGTGAGTGGCTGGAGCAAGCACTGCCTTCTATCTGATGTGCAATGACATTTTGAAATATTTTTAGGCACTGTCCTATAAGCATTATGTCTTACACAAATTACTTACAGATATAAGGCAACAGTAACCACGAGAAGCAGAGAGCAATATGGGATGAATTTGTGCTTTCTAAAATTGGGGAAAAAAAATAAATTACCGGGGTTTATAAGGGGATTAATAAACTGCCTAATTTTCACTCTTGTTTAATCTAACATACAGGATCATGTGCCATGGTTAAGGACATTCATAGTGGACTGTTATGTGATTCTCCCATTTTTAAGTAAAGAAAGAAGACTACAATAATTAGTTCCCTGAAAGAAATAGAATCCTTTATGTATTTAACTGGAAGTGTTTGTGTTTCTGGTTCTGTGTTCTCTTTGTCTTTCTCCTCCAGAGAGGAGGTAGATTAATTTACCTAAGTACTAAAAACTTTCAATCTTCATACCATTAAGCTAAAAACTAAAGTTAGAAGAAACCTGTATGGAGAAATATTTACCACGCTGTGAGTGAGAAGAGATTGCCTCTTCTAGCCACAGGAGAAGCCAAACTGCATTGTGCACTGTGGTACACAATTGACTCATACAGTCTCATATCAATATCTATCAATATTGAGAAAGTCTAGGAAATTACATGAAGGATTAGGATTAAATATTCAAATGTTTCAAGTTCAATGAAATAAATAAACTCAAAAGTGCAAAGATATTTTCACACCTTTCCGACCTTTGTCCAAGTCGGAAAGGGAATGTAGAAACAAAGGAAATGCAATTCAGATTCAGGAAACTGAGCAACTACTCAACACATGCAAGGCATACGTCCAAAACACTTTCTGTAATCTATTTCTGTGAAAAAGTGCACAGAATAAACTATAAATAAAGGAGGACCCACCAAACACATTAATCTGTTTCCAGCAGTGGTCAACAGCACTTTTGCAGAGAGGAGTCCTACAAGCAAAGTAAACATGACATAGTCTACCTGGAATACCTGCTCCGCGCTACAGTCGGCATTCTTGGCACTTCCTGAGCCAAAGGATGATTTAAACCCACAGTAACATTAACAGCTAGACAACTGCAACATATATAATCCTTAAAAACTAAACTTAAGGTAGCAGAAAGAGTTGGTAGAAGCATTAAATAGACATATATGCAACTACCATTCATAGATAATAATAATAATAATAGAATATAATAAATATATATAATAGAATAAATAATAATAGAATAAATAATAAACTATATGCTAAGACTGTGAATGTACAGTGATCATTATATGAAAAACAAGCCAGGAATCCCTGTATCTCTCTGCACATACAAACACAACTGCCATGTTTAAAAAAATGAGGTCTTGTTTTTAACCATAGATTCTTTACACAAGTATAAGCTTGTCAAGAAAATGGAATCAGCTGTATTTTAACTGTCAACAAAAACAAAGGTTGTAGTTACCCCACGGACACAAGCTAATGTACCTGTGTTCAAGTAATTCTCTAGCAAATGAAGAGCTATCAGGAAGCTTTTTATCAGTTGATCATCCCAGAAACAAAAACCCTTGTCAAAATTTCAAGAGGAGATACACGTTTAAGGGCCTTGCTCCCACCCACTTACACTTAGAAAAGACAAGTGTCAGAGAATAATCATCAGCATTCAACAGATGAAACAAATTCCAAATGTTTTTATATTTCTTTAGCCAAGATTCCTGGAGGGAACAAACAAACAAACAAATAATTTGATGTGTAAATTTTTCTAGGTCAGGAAAAAAACAAGGGTATGGCTGCATAAAGATCACCCACTTTATGTGACACTGCCAGACAATTTCCTTTCCAGTTACATTATCCTTAGGTTCCTTATTAAGCTAATTGCTTTAAAAGTCGCCCACAAAGACCCCATGGCATCAAAACTCTGCATTCTCATGAGGCTTTTCCAGTGAGGACAGTGTCCAGGCTCTGCTGCTGTCTGAAGGGTGTGCAGAGCAGCTCAGAGCATCAGGGATGAGAGTAACTGGTGCTTTCAGAGTTAACCACTCTTGAAGCTCTAAGGAAGACAATTGTAACATAGAGGTAGAGATAGTCAAAGCCTTGCCATCTAACTGCTCATGTCCATCCTTCCAACTGCCTTGGATGTGGACCTGTTTTTGATATCAGTTCTTTGTCTTACCATGTCCACTCTGGAGCTCACCCTGAAATTCTGCTGGAGCAGACAGGAGAACCAGAATCTCAAAGCATTACCTCTTACCAGATTTCAGCAATGTCACATGCCTTTTGTGTAAAAATCTCAGTATCTATATTCAGCTCCACAAATGTTTGTTGTTCCTTTTCATAATAACTGTTTGAGCCATGCTGGCATGCTCAGTCCAAACTGTCCTGCCATCACCAGTTTTAATAACATCTGTTGTTGAGAAGGACAGACAGAAGCTAAATAGTTGATAACTGACATCAAACTACGAAGAATCTATTTTTTTCCATTAAAACAGATTGAAAGGTGTAATCTGTGGCATTTTTTCTGTTTAAGACTTGAACATTAATTCTTCTGGTGTAATGGTGCCACCAGCAGATAATATTTAGAACTGGTTTTAGCAGAAAAACCTAGACAAGAATACAATTTTCTACATAGGTTATTTGACCTCCCAAAAATTAATGTTATATTATGAAATTGCTACTTCATTTAAGTAATTAGCACGTGGTCCTAAAATGCTTATGCCTGTAACAGTTTATCTGAGAATATCCATTTAGAATCAAGTAACTAATGTTTCTTTAAGGCATGAAATGTAGTAATATAAGATACACAATACATTTAACTTGATATAGTTTAATCCTGAAAACTTGCATTGGGGAGGAAAAAAAAGGCATTATTTCCTTCACATAAAGAAAAAGAGGCAGCTGACAATTGAGGATGGGCAACACAACACTTATGTTACACAGCAAGAATGGCACAAAACTTATCCTCCGTGCAGAAAGACTCTCATGTGCAATTTAAAGGAGAGTAACAGCTAACCTTCCCCTCCCCCCCAAAAAATATCCCTATATTTTGCTTGCCTTAACAAAGATTTCATGAGAAAAAATGCTGCCTGGCATGGCTTTTTCTCCCATAAACTTCTCAAGATAGTCAGTCAGTCAGTCTTCTACTGCATCAGCTCCAAAACCACACAAAAAAGTCAGTAACACTTCCCCAGTTTCACAAGGTTGGGGTTATTTTTGTGATGAAAAGCACATAAAGGATTACCAGCTGCTTGGATACTGTGGTATAAGAAGCTTTAAAATGTCTTGGTATAAATTTATCCTGGTTTTCTTCAAATACAATAAAACTGAGAAGTTGTCATCCATACCATACAACTATGGATTTTTTTTCACACAAGGATCTGGGAGTCAGATCCCAGTTGCAGCAATGTAACTGAGCTAAATTCAACTGCCTTGAGAAGAGTTACTCCAGACTGAAATAGTAATAGAGCAGTATGAGAATCAGAGCAGTTATGGCAAGATAATATAAAGCAAGTCTTCCATCAGCTGATTTACAGGTTTTGAATGCAAGAATATACATAGGAAACAATTCTGCAATCCTTTCCAGCTATTGCCACTTGCTGTATTATCTCCAGTTTAATGGGGCTAATCTGGAGCACCCCTGGCATCCCTGAGGGGCCTCAGTGCACAAACCCGCAGCTGAAAGTCACTGTCACCCGTTGTGCATTCACACTATTGCACCTGCATATTTTATTTGGCACACAAAAAGGTCAGAAGCTCGCCAGCAGGCTGCCTGCCTTCACAGACGCACAATGCACCCAGAAAAAAATTAACTCCAAGGAGCTGTTTGCTGTAATTTCCTGCAATTTAAGACTATTTATTTTAAAAACTTTTGCTGCCAACCTCCCCATCTGACTGTCACACTCTTGCTGAATTTTATCACCAGAACATAGTAATTTATTAGAGATCAAATCCAACCAGTTATTTGACTGTCTTGGCTTTGAATACTACTCAGCCTTTTTAGCTTCTCTGGATCCTTAGGGCTCTCTATAATTAATGTTTCTTCAGCAGAGGCAGTAGGGGACTGGCTGTGCACAGCCCCTGTTAACCCTTTGCTGCGAGCAACATAAAATCTAAGGCAAGGGTGGTGTTTGCAAAGAGGTTGTGACAAAAGGTCCACAGAATTGTTTCTACTTCTGGCATTTGAAAATTACTCTTTTATACAAGTGGACTGAGTATAGCCACTGTCTGCCCACATGATTAGAAACTGGTCTACGCCTGCAAATGTTAATTAACAGATGGGGGGGTTGCACCCACACATATGGCATGTTGGGAGAGACTGGATCCTCTGTAAAGCTTTTGTGGCAGCCAAAGGGATTTGAGATGGGTGAACAGGGATGATCAAAAGATGAGTAGTTGCAGTGTCAGGTACATATCTGTTGGCTGTAATAGTGGCACAGCAGGAAACACATATAAGAGAACCAGGGGCAAGCTAGCACTGAATATTTGAGATAGGAGATGGGGTGGTAGGTGAACATTTCACCTAAGAGAGAAAGAAGAGATGAAAGGATGCCCAGTGTTATGAACACTGATTTCCCCCTCCAAGTATGACCCCAAAAATCATGAAGCTTAATGACAGCCAGCAGGCCAAAATGAAGTGTCCCATTTGAGGGGGTGAAAAAGAGGGGTCATCCCTTTCTCTGCCAGCACATACGTGTCTCAAACCTAACCTACATTAATTCCCTGGCAACAAAAGTGTTTGCCCAAATTCACTCACATTGGCCACTTCTAAGCAGCTTCTAAAATTGAGTTTTGATAAGCTTTCACTTGTAAGATCACGTAGTACATAAAAAAACTTTACACTGTCCCTGAAAAGCAAAAATGAACCATAGAATCACAGAGCTGCTCAGGTTGGAAGGCACTTTGAACCATCATGTGGTCTAAACTTTCTTGGAGAAGGGAGCCTAGATGAGATGATCTAGCACCCTGTCTATTGCATCTTGAAAACTCCCAGGTTGAGCTATCCTCTCAAAATACTCCTTTGTCCCTAGCACAGGTAAATGTTTGTCAACTTCTGTAGCCTCCTGATTAAGCCTGAAATGACTTAATGATTAACGAGGGCCTACATTTACAGCAGCATCAACACCTTCTTGTTTTGCAGCTTGCCCTTCAACCTCACTCCTCCCTGTTTTCTGCACAGCTGAACCCAAATGAACACAAAAATATTTATGAGTAAATATTCTATTCCTACTTTGGAAGATAATCTCCTTTAGGACAATATTATCATAGCCCAGAGGTCAAATAGCAGGTATTTGGCAAGAAGTAAAAAACATTGCACAGTAAAAGAAGCCCAATAATGAACTAATTTTGCTTTAAATTTTAGCATTTTATAATAGGGTTTTTTTCCAGCTATGTGACCTATTGCCACAAATAGAAAAAAAAACAAACAAAAAAACCTAGCATAGGAAAATAACAATATTAATCAAAATAATCTCTCAGCTTTATGCTTTATGTACATTAGTGAGGTTTCCATAGTTAAGAAGGCTGAATTTGACCTCAGAACATTCCAATAATCTGTTGTAAAATAAAAGCACAGAAAAATTACTATATTTTATATTTACTAATTAAAAATTGTTATTTCAACTGGAATTCTGAAGAGGCTGCCCTAAGAAAGCTTAGTCCTTTTCTGAGTGAACTATTTAAGGCAGTATCCTTGACTGAACTTCCAGCATTCTAGCCAGTTTGACTATGTTTGTCTTCTACCCAAAGCACTCCCAGCAAAAATAGCTGCCAGAGCTCCTGTTCAGCAGTTGTCTCAAGAAGATAGTCTCTGATTTTTGCAGTTCTCTTATACTGTATTTTAAGCAGATTTTTTTTTTACAAGGCTCTCAAATAGCTTTTAGTAGTGAGAGATATGCTTGGTTTAAGTCTGCTAGTTTCCCATGAGCAAGAGCTTTGGGAAGACTTTCAAGAGTATCTGAATTATAGACATTGAATGAATTATAACTGAATATCAAGATCTGTGGCAGCATGAAGCACTGTTATACATTTTGTTGAATAAGTGGCAAAATGCATAAACCAAACGACCACAATATCAGACTATTGTCTTGTTACTGAACTATTGAATGCATATTCTGTTGTACTAAGTAAGTCTGAAACGCATAAACAATTTGTACTAATTTAAATGTGCTAGTCTATGTTAGCACAATTTTCCTTATGTTACTACCTACCAATTTCATAATAGTAAGGACAGGTCTAAATTGATACTTGTATGAGAGTTATATGTGTGTCTGATTCTGCAGCCTTTATCAGTGAGAAAAGGCTCATAGCGATTTATCTGAACAAAAAAGAAACCTGACTGAATAAACTGCAATGCAAAAGCAAAGATTAATTATTATAAAACCTACAGTGGTGTGTAGTTTTCAGATAGGTACTTGGCTTTTCTACCACACTTGCTTGGAATTTGACCAGAAAAAATCTATGAAGAGAGAAATAACAGCAGGTGAAAAACCCCTAAAGTGATTTCCAGCAAATGGTGATCTCCCCCGCCCTTGTGCAAGTGTGGGTAGGAAGGGAACATGCCTCGACATGCAACCAGCCCCAGAGTGCACCGGAGAGGAACGGGTCTTTGTTTAAGGCAGCACAAGGTTACCCTGCACTTCTTTATTCTGACAGCTTCTGGTAACCGTAGGAAACTGATACAGGGAGCACAGGCAGGCGAAGGGCAAGGTCTGCTCACCTCGGGTACTTACCTCCCTGCCTCAGGCTTGGCTAATCAGGGCTCTTCATGCTGTTTTCTCAGACAACAAATACTAACGTCTTTCAAAAACAAACATTTTGCTTCCAATCTCTTGGACTACTGGTAAGCAAAAGAGAGAAGAAAAATTCCCCTATAGGCAAAAGAAATAGCCTATGAAAACAGGAAGCATTCTGCACTGTACACAACATTCAAATACAAACTGTTGTCTGGGCTAAAAAACACAGCCTATTTTTTCTGAGTTAGTTCCTGTCTTTTAACTCCTTCTTAGTGAGCACATCCTCTGTTTAAAGTTTCTCATCAAATTAAACCCTAAGTGCCAAGGGCTGGACTGACAGGTAATATTATTTCCTTAGTTTCACTCAGCAGGACAACCACAAAGGTCTTGTATTTTTAGTCCTACAAGTGAGAAGCATTTATTACACTATAGACAAGCATAAAATGATGATATTATTTTTGTATCTTTTGTAAGGCATCAATATAAGCTTACAATAGACAGTTAACCTAAAAATCTATGCTGCAAGGAACAGGCCACTGTCAATGATCAATACTATTTACATTTTTTTTCTAAGTGCAGAGTCATAAAAAAATAGAGTCATATCCAAAAGGAAAAGACATTCCTAACAGCTAAGCATTATGGTAAATGTAATAAAATATACTTATGTACACTGTTTGTGCCGATTCCCAGGCCAGGTGAATGTCCCAGGGAGTGTGAGCTAGAATAGAACAAATTTCATCAGCTCCTCACTTCCTTGCTAGTCGTCTCTGTATCATGCAGCACAAGGACTTGTGCAAGTTACTTCTTTATTAAGCAAGAGTACACGTATTCAGGCAAATATATATTTTCTGAAGTTAGGGCACTTAAAAACCCCAAAAGTTTCAATTTCTAAAAATAGGATTTGGTCACAAATCTCATTATTTCACAGTATTTTTGGACTTCTACTGGTTTCAATACCAACCACAGGACAACCTGAACTCTGAAAAATAAAAATTCATCTTTGATCAATTATTTTAGTGGACATTACAAGCAGAAGCTTTGTCTACACCCATTATACAGTGGCTATTCTCAGATTCAGACTTCCTTTCACATTGAGTGCAGTCACTAACAGGCTGGAGCATACAAGATTTTGTTCACCTAGAAACCCCACTGGGTACCAGAGCACCACCCTCTCCTGCCACAGACTGAGCCATTGAACCTTCTGAAAGTTACATTTATATTTTAACGCACTTTGAGACACATCTATACCTTTAACATTATTTGTGTGTTTTTGAGGAAATCCAAATGGTTTTACTGTCCTCTCGTTTACAAGTTTAAGAACCTAGCCATAATATTTAAAATTGCTACCTAGATGTTAGGAGTTTTAGCTCATAATAGTTGAGTGATTATTTAACAGCTGCTTCTCATTCCCCAATAGGAATTCTCATCTTAATGCTTTAGCACTACTGATTTCCATGCCTTGTGACAGGGTGGAATAAAGAGCTAATTTTGTGGCAGGGATGCTGCTTGTGCCCTGGCTGTAACTGTTCACTATCTAACAAGAAAGCTTTTTGTACTAAATTGTAAAGAAGTCAATGGATAAACTTAAGAAAATTGAACCAATCATTGCAAGAAAAATAGGGTCTTTCAAATTAAGTATTACGAATTACATATACTCCTTCATTCATGCTGCTTATTGGTATTTGTTGTGAATTAACAGCTAGCATATTCACCAAAAGATTTAACACTAAATGATACTTTTATATTTAAATAGTAACTCCTGTTTTGGAATGGGACTATTTCCTATTTACCTGCTGACACAAGAAAACATAGTTGGATTAAGAAAAAGAGAACTTGCTCCATTTTTATCCCATGTAGGAAGATTCTTAAGGCACAGGATGAAGTTCACTGCCAAGTATGTATTTACAAACAGAATCACTGCCTAATGCTTTGTGATACAAGCTGTATCCTCAGGGTGCAATTACAGCAATTATCTGGATGGATGTTCTCATCAGTAACCTTTGACTCATCTGGTACAAACTGTCAGTCTTCATCATCAGATGCGGAAAGCAGCGTATTGTTTCTATTCAATCATCTGCTTCTGAAAAAGAGAAAGCTCCACTAGGAGGACAGCCTGCCTGCCCATATAGATGGTCTCCTGCAGCTAGCCTACGTCTGCCAGGCGGAGCGGGAGCTCCAGGCCGAGCAGCAGCTCACTCACTCCTGGGCTGTTCTGTCACGCCGAAGCCAGCGGGCACCCTTGCGCACTTCCGCATTTCTCTTAGGAATGACAAAAGAAGCAGAAAAAGAAGTCTTTTTGTATACAAACTACAGATGCATTGCCTAAAACGTGATGAGTATCTCAGTTTTCAATGGGATTTGTTGGTTACGCATCAATTTTTGGAAGGTGGCCCCAAAAGGAAGCGACTGTCTCAGCTGCCATCTAACTGGAATCAATTCACTGTGAGAACCAAATGGATTTACTACAGACTCACACCTATGCAAAGGTGGAGCACAGCCTTACTTTAACACTACTATGACATCTATTATCACTCAACTGTCACTGAAGTAAAACTCCTGAAAAAGTTTTGTTGGAAAGCACAGGCTGGACAAAGCAGCTTATTTAAATTTAAGAGATTTCGGCTCATAGTCAACAATGCTACAAGATGAAGGGATAAATAACTCAGTTCAAATAGCAGGACATTTAAAATAGAATGGGAAAATAACTTTTATGATTTTCACTTCATAGTGAAACAGCTGATGTGTTACTGTAACAGAACAACCAAAAAACAAAACAAAACAAAACACCTTTTCCTTAAAGAAAGGACACTTAGTTCTCTCAGCATACATTTCTTCCAGAAAAAGGTGGGGGTTGGCATTTCTAAGTTTAATTATGATCACCTTTAGCTGCTATCTATCAGTTGGTAAGAAAAGCAAGGCTCTTATAAAAGCAAACAGCAAAACACTCCTCTTTTGCATTCCACCCATTATCTGCAAATGATGTTATGTGTACAGAGGAGGAATCAAACCAGTAACAGACCGAATCTGGAAAAAAACCAAATCAAAACAAAGCTAAAAATAAACAAAATAATTTACAGAGGCAACTCAAACAGTCAACTACCAAAGAAGAAACAAATGAAATTCTTCATTGCCAAGTGCCAATTCAAAGTGCAAACAGATTGAACCAAAACTGTCAGAAAATTCTTTACCATTTTGTAACGATCACACACCCATAACGCCAGACAGAGTCCAACTGTTTCAGTGACTAACTTCAAACAATAGCTGGGCTGTTTAAAAGCACAACAACGGGGAATGATGTTTGCCTGAAGACAGACTATATTAATGTAAATTGCTTTCAAATGCATATTCAGTTCCTTAAACAAAACAAATATAGATATTAAACTGTGAGAGTGGAAGTTACTGTCAGACCCATATATATCACTGGCAGCTGTAATTTAGTCATCCATTTGTGACCTCGTGGAGTGAGCTTACATCCAGTGAGAAAGATGGCAAAAGGGGCCTCTATTCGTGTCATAGGAAAAAGTTACTCTGTTCACTCTTCATACTTTAGAAAGATCTTTTCTCTGTGTCTCCTTTATGAAGCTTCCAATTACCAGCAGATGAAACTCTCTGCATTTCCTCCTTATGAGACAATTCTGTACCACCACTCATGCCCATGGCTGTTAGTCATGCTGCCTTCATATAATCTTAAGCAGTGACCTTTAAGAAGTTACAAATGTTATTTCAGTTTTAATATTCTGAGTTTAAAGTCTCTGGAAGTGATTAACAGCACTGGCTTAATGTTATTAGGTCCTTGACCATTTGTTCACCACCTTCTGCTAATGTAACTTAATCATTAGGTGCTGCAAAACACCAGGTTTCAATTCCTAGTTCAGTGAGATTAAACGAGTAATAAGCAGCAGCATATTGCATCATCATCAGGTTTCATTGCTCCTGAAGGCAAAAGGATTCAATTAGAGATTATTTTTACTGTGTACCATCTTTCTCATCTGTACAATAAAGGCACCACAGCTCTGGTAAGGTGGACAGTTTGGCTTCTTCAGAAGAACAAAGCCACAATTCCCATCTTACTAACTTTCTGTCAGTTATCTTTCCACTGCAGTTGCAAGATTGTTAAATAACCAAACTCTTGCCCTGGTGGCACTCACCTGGCCTTTCAATGAACCGTGGCCAAGTCAGCCACCACAGGAGATAAACACAGCAAAGACATGTTGATGAGGCATCACAGTCAATGAACGTGCAGGGACCAATCGTGCAGCTGGGGCTGTGCCAGCTGCAATGGGAGCCCATGCCCATTTCAGCAGAAGCCCTGCACAGCTGGGCTTCAACCGAAGACAGGTACACACAGCCCATCCTCTGTTCAGGCGCTGGTGACTACACTTTGTAGGGACACTAGGACTTGCTAGACTGTTAAGGAAGAAAGCTGCAAAGAACCCCGTTAAGATGGTCTTGACGTGGATGAAATAACCAGCGAGATATCAAGTGAAAACTAGTAAGAAAAACTCCCAGCGCCTTTGACATGCATCGTTTGTTCTGCCCACTTAAGCAGATGTGAACGTATACTGCCATCTACGGGAAACTGCTCTAATTACCGTTACCACTCATCAGCTCACAGCACGCTACCATGGAAACGCAGGTTCCAACTTACAGCCCCGCTACTGCTTCACGGCTTTGGCAGATTCCAGGATTTGGGGGGGGAAGTCTTCAAAGTTTCAGATGCCATTATCTCTGTAAAATAAACATGTGAAAGCCATAGTGATGCAATTCTTAATCATGAAGAACAGTAACTATGGTTAAAAAGCACGAGACCTCTAGGAATGGCTCCTGAAGAGGTCAAAGCATTCTAGACTTTTTTTTAAAATGACATTTTTAGCTTCTAGCTACTTAAATAATCACCTTGCAAGTTCAGAGATAACAAGATTTTTATTATAACATTCATATTCCACTTTTTGTAGTCTGTTTTTCAGATGTCAGCACAAAACGAGTCAGCTTTGTTATTAACAACAATTCAAATTAATAATATATATATTCAGAAAATTGATCAAGTAATTTGTACAAACTCTAAAATCAACTTTAACAAAGAAATCTGTTGCTTAGAATTTATGACAAAATGCAAAAAGCACAAGAAGAATAAATTCAACAATATTATTTAAAGAATTATCATGGACAGAGTATTCTTAAGTCCTTTTATTGACAAGGCAACCAGAACAAATCACTAACTTCCTAAAACTGGATAAATATTACCATTACAAACCGGACACAAAACAGTAATTATGGATCTTAATTAAACACTCAACACCATTTTAATGGAAGGTGGACAAAGCCAACGAGTAATTTTGATAAATGTAAATACACTGACTTCTCAGAGATGAGTAAAAGCAGACACTACAAAACTGAATGACATTTCTACTACTGAAGTGGCAATTCCTGTTCATGTGTTTGATTGAGCTGATTGATTATGGGCTGGTGAAGCCCTTTAGTGAAGGGTGGTTTATATCTTCTAATATTGGATAATTTATTCCTGTAAGACAGAAAGTATCTCTTCCTAATACTGACATCCTTATCTCCTAGTCATGTGCACTTAAGATGTGGCATGACAGTCAAAGCTACAAAGCACATCTTTGGCTGGGTATAATTAACAGCAGAACAGTAATCAAATTAAACAATTTATCCCAGTAGAACAGGCATGTAGACATGTTATCAAGTACAGAATAAAGCTGTTCATTTATTAAACTACCTGGAAAAGAACAGAAGTTTACAGTTTTAACAGTAACATTTTCAAAGTGACAAAAGTTTGAAATTTCCAGTATTTGGATCTCAAACTGCAGTTGATTTGGGGCACACAGCACACAGCAGGATCTACTCAGCTTCTCTACCAAACATAGCTTGCTCACCAGGCAAACCCCAACTATTTTATACTGGCCAGCTTCTGCAATATATTTTTATTGAAGTTAAAAATAGATGGTAATCTTGAACTCAGAATATGGGTTTCGAATTTTAACTGTTTTTTATGACTTGATATCAGTAAAATTGGTTAGTAATGCTAAAGCTTATTTATAATGCAACATAAGAATAGCAGCATTAAAGATTAATGTTTTAGAAGTATTTAAGATTTTATGAACAGGTTTCCAAGTATTAATTATAAATGACAAAAAATCTGAGTGAATAGTGCATAAATGGGAATTGTGATCATTGTAACTATTCATAAAAATTAATAGTGCTTATGGTAATTGCTCAGATATTAAGTAGCAAAAACAAGTCTTATAAAAAAAAGTTAGATAACTGTATTTGACAGAAAAAATTATCTGAATTTTAAATGAGTATAAATATGAACTTTCCTAAATAATACAAGTGCACTTTACAGAGGACCTAATTAAAGTCAAAGTCATGGGTGTTTTGGATCTAGTGCTAACCATTTGATCACAATGTTAGACAGAAACACTTGTGGGAAAGCTATTTAAAGGGAGAGGGATGGAAACAGCTACCACTGGCACTTGATCAAATACCCAGCTTAAGGTGGCAAAGTTACAGCCCCAGAAAGGGCTGGCCTTGCACACCTTCCTGACACCAGCACACACTGCTGCTGCTCCACTTCTGTCATGCAGCTGTGTGTCTACCCAGTCATCTGACCTGCCCAAAACTAAGACAAAAGATGAGTTTCTAATGAGAGCTGTGTGCTGATCCAAGTCACCCTGCAGCCATATGGTTGCTAGAGTTGAAAAAAGAGAGAAGAAAGAAAATTACACCCGGGACATGTGGAAAACGACATGACAGGCAGAGTGATCCAGATGTGAAACTATATCCCAAAGCTTGCAGGAAATTAATATTCTAAAAACAAGCCAAAAAGTAAGGGATCTGCTTCTGCCACTATTTTCTATGCTGATGTAAAACTAAAGGAACTCTTCTGAAGATAATGACATTATACCTATTGAAAAACCACAGGGAAAAGAGAATAAAGCTAATAACATTAAGTAATTACTAGAAGTATAGGACATAAAACCCTGCACATCTTTAGTACAGAATTGTATTTTAGCACTGTGAATTCTATTAGAATGAATGTGTTGCAAAAAGGAGATCTAGTAAATGTTCTTTGCATTAAACAAATCATTGCCTTTCATGTGCTCACCTCAGCAAAGTACAAACAGACTTCTAAAGTTCATGCAGTTTTCAATTCTATAGAGCTACTGAGGAATAAATTTCCTTCAGATCAGTATGCAATTCTGGTGAATATAGAAGGAAAATGAAATGCAAGGTGGAACAAAACTGCCTACTTTTTCATAAGTTACTTGGAAATTAGCTACATTTTTCTTCTGTTATTACACATATGTAATAAATCAGGTGAAAGTTCCTGATAACTGTCACACTTCAGCGATGTTATTTAGATTAGACAGTAGAAATTGCAACAAAATACAAGTAAATATTTCAATAAACTGAAGGTAATAGGCATTTTAATTTAACAGAGAAAATATCACCAGTATGTAGCAACATATCTCTAATCTTACAGTTTATTTGAAGAATTTATTTATTTCATGTTGAATTACATTACAAGTCATGTTAGTAAGTAGCATCCACAGTATTCTTATCAGAGGAAAATGACTCACTATTTAACTAGAAATTTAATTATCCTATACATGCATTTTATTTTTAAATTATTATTGACAGCACATAATTGACAGCACCCATCACACAAGTAATCTGTTGTAAAGTCACATACAAGATCCCACAGACCTCTGCAAGTTGTACAGTAAGTTGTCAGTGACATATACTGTCAAATGTTAACTCTGGGGAAAAATCTTCTGGAACCAGAACTTTCTAATATTTGTGAGTCAATTAACTGAATATTTGCATGAACATCATCTAAAGACACGATATTTTAACTCTAGAAAATCAAGCTACCAGTTGAAGGTGTCTGCAAGATGCCAACAAGAAACTGTTTGCATGTAGCAAAACATTAATAAACAGCAAAAACTAATTATTGCAAAAGCATAAACACTGCAGCTGTAACATTTCTAACCATACCATTAGAGACTTACCAGTGAAAACAGAAGTGTCAATGCTAATGTAAACTCAGCTGCTGATATATATTCATTAGATTCAGAAAAGCTCCAACAATTCTTCTTCTATGTCAAAATTTCATCTCAGTGTCACTGGCCACAGATCTGTGTAGATACAGTCTGACAGACCAAAAAGCCAGGTTTTAGGACAGCTAGACCTCACATGTATCTCCATTCTTGTTTCTTGCTCCATAAAAATCACCTGAAGAATCCTATCAAGGTGACTACTACAGCTTTCAAACAATACCTGGGAAGCAGAGGGGCAAAAATGACATGATATTCTGGTCAGGCAAAGCTAGTTTTTTGGCCCTGGTGGCCCTTGAAGTGACCTCAGAAACACATTCAGTTCTCACTCTACAGTGGTGCAGAGATTCAGCATTGGATCAATCAGACATAGGGAAAGCAGGATGCACAAGGATACAAACCTCCTGCCCATGGCCTGACCTATCCCCATATTGTATGTTGTGCTTTGGCTAATTCAACTGCAATGCTCAAAAATGGAATTATGGGCAGGCACCTCCTCTGGGTCAAATTTAGACCTTAAGGTGAAACTGTCAGAATATTACTACATATGTGGTGAAAGGGTAAGATGTATTTGAGGGAACGAATAATAAAAAAACCAACAACAAAAAACAGTGTATGTTTTTAGTAATGCAAATAAGATTAAAAATAAACTGTTGTATCTGGAATGCACTAGTGTAACTCAGATAGAAAAGGCACTTCATTTGTTCTTGTGGAGTCCTCACTGATGTCAACTGACCAATGAGTCTACCATTTTGTTCTGCCAAAACCTGAAAGTACTCACTTTCTGGGAATCTTAACCTAGCTAGAAAAGATAAGGAAGCAAAGTGAAAAGATAAACTATGGCCCATCTTTTTGTTTATATTGAAGTTTACGAAATAAATGCTTGGTGCTTGAGAGCAATCCACAATGAGCGACACTACACAATTACAAGTGGGTTTCTGTTGGCACAGACATGCTGAACAAAGAGCTCTATAAACTGGTGTGTTCACTTCTGCAATACAACAAATGAATGACTAGCTGTTTAAATCAGTAGTAGTTTTATTATTATTTTATCGTTACCTGTTCCAAGCATGAGAGAGATGAACAATGTCTTTAAGGTGTGCTAAATGTTTTGTGATTAACATGCAGTCCGAGCACTGAGATTGAAAAGGTTTCAATCTGGTCTGTATTAAAGCATTCTATTATAAATTATGAGCTCTTTAGGAAACTCACTGTGGCTCAACTCAGTAATGATGAGTTTCCTCCTTTAGAAAGGCAAAGCAATTTGTAAAAGGGAAAGAAGATGCATTTCTAAGTGCTGCTAAGAAGGGACTTTAGGAAGATGGAGGAACAGAGGTCCCAGAATGGGCACCTGAGCAATGACCCAACTCAGATGACAGAATTTCTGACTTAAAACAAAGAGTATTCTGAAGTATTCTTTCATTATTAGCACCTAAATTAGCTTCATTGTGAAACAGTAATTAAACAGCAAGGGAGATTCACAGCCTTAGCCTTTTATTCTTGATTCTAATTTACATGATTAAATTCTAACTTATTCACTGATTACCTTCTTGCTTAACACAGTTTGGGTTCTTCTGGGTTTTTTTTTTTTTCTCTTGATTCTTTCTCTGGGTGTAGAAGTTTCCGGTCTCACCAATCCACAATTTTCAGCATGGTTATGCATATTAATCTTTAAGCATAATGAAGCATAGATATACGAATTAAGTATTAACGTATGAAGCAATTTAACACAAACACAAAAAACAAATATGGTTCTAACAGGCAAATTTTGGAACACTAAGTGAAAGGCTAACTTAGTTAACAACCTCCACAAAACTGAAGTTTTTCAATAATACATATTAACATTCTGCTTTAAAGGAACATTGCTCTTTGGTGGATATAAAATCAAATATATCTTCTTCTGGTTCCTGGATAAACAATGAAGTTTTACATGCAAAATCCATATGTGGAAAAAGATTGTATTTACTTTAGAAGTGTGCACAGTTAACCCAAAACCAGAGATACATTCTCACTGCATATAGTTTCAAAGAAGTGCATGATAATTTCTTACTTTCCTTCTTGGATTGTTCCTTGTACTCTTCCACTACAATTATCTTTCCCAGTTCTTTAATTTGTCTTAAACCTCTGCACTGCCTTTTTTTTTTTTTAAGAAGACTACTGTATTAAACATTACTAACTTCAATATTGGATTGTACAAACCAATACCAACCCTAAAATACGACATGGCAGATATTTTCTACCTGAAGTGGAATACTATAAAGTTCTTTATTAATACCTCAGTGTAAGGTTTGGGAAAGAAATCAAACAAGTTGTGCTAGTTTAGCACTAAGGAGGTAACATTTCAGCCAGTGCACTGCTTTTTGCTCTCAGTGCTTTGTGACAATAAGATCTGCAATACTTACTAAAGATAACTCCACTGAGATTCCTTAAAAGGAAGTATCTTACCCAGAGTGAATAGCCTTTACCACATTTAGGGCATTCATAAACTGTTGGTTTAATATTAGAATCATGGTGCTTCCTAAAGTGAAGGGTAAGAAGCTGCTTCCGTCTAAAGCTTCTGCTGCAGTGTGAGCAAGTGAAGGGCTTCTCACCAGTATGAATTTGTTTATGTTCAAGTAAACATCATTCCTGGAGCAAGGAAAATATCTGCAACATAACTATGCTGCTCTTTGAAATGTTAAAAAAAACCAAACAAACATGCATGCACACAGGTAAGTGTAAGGATGGTGCATAGACTCCTTCATTATCCTCCACTGTAAGCAGATGCTGAAGAACACACTGGACTACTGCCTGCTGACCTGGAGAAGGTCAGAGATTTTCCTCCTAACCTTATTAAGGTTAACAGAGAAAATAATCAGAATAGAGCAATGGTACATTATAACATAAAAGGCCAAAGCAGTCCTCTTCTAAATGTATTTTTTACAACAATATTTTAAAGTTCAGACTGAATTTATTCCATGACACTGCTGAAAATTAGGTTGAAGGCACAAATACATTTTGTTCTCATCGCAGTGTCACTGAAAGCGACAGCTCTTACTTTGCACTTCAGAGTAGTTCATGTACTTGAACATGAAGATTTATCAAGAAGATAGACTCAGACATTGCAGCACTTCATTTTTTTTTAAATCTTTGCAGC
Organism: Ceyx cyanopectus; assembly: GCA_013401355.1. Classification (NCBI taxonomy): domain Eukaryota; kingdom Metazoa; phylum Chordata; class Aves; order Coraciiformes; family Alcedinidae; genus Ceyx; species Ceyx cyanopectus. The sequence continues at coordinate 46,475 of VYZU01023219.1, read as the reverse complement.
ACTTCAATTTTACTATTTGTGATCCATTTATTTTTCAAATAATATAGCTACACTATTTTAGTTAGACTGCAGTCACAAAGTTTTTCTATTCTTAAGTAAATATAACCCCAAAGCCAACCCTACCTTGCCAAACCATCAACTAAATGAGCACTATTTCTTTCAGTGCATTTAAGTACCTGCTTACATACGTAGCTGCAGTGATCACACCTGAATTTTTTTTCATTTCTGTGAGTCTTCTTGTGCTGAATGAGAGCAGAACGCTCATGAAAAGAAGCTTCACAGTAACTGCATTTCATTGCCACTGCCACATAGGAATGCAGATTTTTCAAGTGGACACCTTTAAAGTTATTAAAAGAAATTAGAATTCTCAGAGAGACCATTGTCTACTGGACCAATGAAGTCAAACTTAGAAATTTACTTGCACTTTATTAACTAATGCAATTACATGTATTTTGTTAAGTGACAAGGACAATGAGCGCAGCAACTAAACAAGCAGTACAATTTTAGTTTAAGAGATAAAAGCTGATCTGGTATATGCAAAAAGTACTAAAATACTCAATCTGTTCTAGTTTCTCTTCTAACTAGATGCATAGACATATTTTAACTAGAGCTGAGAAAGAAATAGACTGCAAGAGCTGAAATGGCTTTCTACAGATCAGTTTTCTGTGGCTTTTTGAGAAAACTTTTCAGTACAATGTGGACATAATTTTTTATGAGGTGCCTTCTTATTGAAAAATAGAGGGTCACAATGCCATAGGCACTGAGTGGGGAAAAAAAAAACCCAAACAAACAAAACAAGCTAAATGTTAGTGACTTTGCATTTTAAACAAACTAAAACATCAACCACAAGATGTCACCACATCTCCTTCCAGGAGGAATTTACCTGCAAAACAATGAACACATTTCCCATAGACATTTTCTGTAATGTCATGAAGTCATATATAATATTCTTGGCACCATTGTAAGCAGCGAAAATTAGAGATTTCACCTTTAATCATCTCTACATTTAATTTTCAATATTTTCTTTAAACTCACCCAGGTCACTTTTTCGCATAATAAGGGTACTGCAATGTGGACACGGGTATTTTGGCACATTTTCTCCATGCTTCTGTAACATATGGATTTTCATAGTACCACTTTGAATTTGGCCTGGCAAACACAACATTCATAGGGTTTTTCACCTACAAAAAAAAAAAGTATTAAAATAACATACACTTAGAAATTCTTACTCATTTGATACAAATGCAGAATTTCCACAGATCTCAGCATGCAGGTTCCAACAATGACAGCCTCCAACCAAAAATGTTACCAACCCAAATGTTACTATTGGTTGACAATGCACAAAGGCTAAACAGGTTTACAGAAGTTTACGTAGCTAACAATGCAAAAACTTTGCTTCCAAAATCTTGAAGTCAAACTGATAAAGCATAAAACCATTAATGTAATTCTAAACTATTAATTGGGACTTATTTTCATTATCTTCTCTTCTGTCTTGATTATTTAATATACAAAAATGCAGAATTATCTTCTAATGTGCAAGGAAAGCAAGTTAACAGCTGTAACAACATCATGATACAAGGGATTCAGTATCAGCCACTGATAATGGTGGAGAAGAAAGCACTAAATTATCTACTTGCTTTTCTTCCCCAGAAAGTCACCTCAGGTGTGAATTTCATGTAAATAATGACATCAACACTGGCAGTTGAAACAGCTGAATAAGAGATAAACAGTTAGTGCTGAGTACTCCCTACCCAGAACTGGCTAACACTCTTGGGCTCTTCTGGTTGGACTCTTGTGGTTGAATCTCATTGAAAAAGAATTCAGTTAAATTGAACCAAACTGCCTCAAGATACAAACCAAAGTATGGTAAGTAAGGATATTTGTAAGATTTGATTCAAACCACAATCTCACACTGATTCAAACAAAACCACTAATAATAAAATAGATTACATATCATAATTGAGCTAAACTAAACCACAAAGCATGATAGATGCTGTCTCCTCAGAAAGCATTCTTGTGACAGAGCCCCAATTGGAACACTTTGCCTTCAAGGCTACACCAATTTAGTTCTTTGTTTACCAAATTAGTTACTAGCAATTTGGGGCCACAATCATGTCCAGGTTTTGAACAGACTTTTTAAGCTCTCCTATCAGATACATCTCTATATAAAATTAATAGAGAAATAAAGGTAACAACTTGATCCACAGAAAACAAGCAACATAAAAATGTATTATTCCTAATAGAAGGAAAGTTCAGGAAGAACAGAACTGTACAGCTAGAAATCCAATGGCCAAATCCATGCAATTTAAAGAACATAATTTTTTGCCATTTTACAATGCAGAATCACAAAGGGAAAAAGTGCTAATTTAGGGTTTGAAATCACACCAACCCTTTGAATGTTAAGAGCTTAAACACATAGACTTGATAATTACATCAGAGCCCTACCTGAATGAGTGATCATGTGCCTTTTCAGCTTATAGGCGTCGTTGCTGGCGTAACTGCAAAGGTCACAGGCGAAGGGACGCTCCCCTGTATGCAAGCGAGCATGTCGCTTCATTTTGCTTGCCTAGTATAAAAGCAAAAACATTTCTGAAGTAACATTTCCATTAGAGACACAATCATTTTAAATACAAGCAATTTTACTAAATAGATCTATTGCACTTTTTTTTGCATCACCCCCAGAATTAGTGCTCTCCCACCCCTCCACCTTTTTTCCTGTACAATCAGCGCACTGCAGTTCTGTGCTCTTTCCCCAGATGATCTAACTTCCATGTTTAGTGTCAACATAAACAAAAGGAGAAATTTTATAAGAAGAACATAAAAGCTAGGATTTCATGTCAGCTGAAGGGGATATCTACTACCTTCAGGATACTTGGATATGCCAAACATAAAATAATTGAAAGTACTCAGGAAAATACATGAAAGATGAACCTCGTTAACTAAAGTCTTTATTTACCCTGAAGTTCCAATGAAGAACTTTCATGGCAAAAGTTCTATTTGTTCTACTTTTATATACTGTTCTTGTGATATGTTCTACATGCAGGTATGAAAGTAAAATTGACTTACCATTTATAAACATACTTAATTCACTGCTAGATCCATTCAGATCTATAACACTATTCTTTTAAATAAAATTAAACATGATTGCCAATCTTGCCATACAAAAGTCAAACCATATGCATGGGATTACTAGGGTGTTCTTTTAACTCCTCTGCTTCAGGTAAAGCTTACAGCAATATAAGTGAGAATTCAGCAACAGCACCGAGTACCAAGTACTTCCTTATCAAAAGCAGGGATAGAACAGGATACCTTAATTTAAACTGACAAGGTTTTTGAAGATGCAAGCTATTCAAAATCTAATTAGTTAAGATTAGGTGCATGGAATAAAGTTCAGGCTTGCTTACAGCTTTAGGTCTGGACACAGTACATAAAAAATTTAACTACTGAATATCTACTAAACTGTGACAGTAATTCAATCGCGGGTGACTTTGATTCAATCACAGGTGTGTAACTGAAAGCCTGGTTTTTCCAAGTGAACCCTCAGGCAGTCTCTGACATAGTTCTAGATTAAGAAAAATTCTGTCCTGTAAAAAATCCCAAATCACCAAGTGTGTAAGTACAATACATGAACTTCATTTTAGACATTAGCCAGTCTTGTCCTACAGTATATATTTAGTGAAGTATAAAGGAGGACCAGGTATGCTTTTCTAGGATCAAATTCACACAAACACATCATCTAGCAGCAATTGTAGCATAATAAGAAAGAAAATGCACTTAAAATAAAACTTGTTCTTTAAAAGCTGGATATTTCTACAAATACTGATCTGAAGCCACTATTTTATAAATACTACTATATGGTCAAAGTAAGGATTCAAGGAATTCGGGCTAATTGTTCCTTTTTTGAGGGGCAATAGGGTGGGCACACAAATTAAATGCATGTCATCACAAAGTTTTAGTAATCAGCTATCTTGCAATAATGCTTCAGTAACAGAGGACAAATTCAATCAGTGTGGTCCAAGGTCACCAGCAGAGCCCAGTGGTCTTTGATTCAATGTTGTTATATATGGACCAATGATTTCCTGAGATCCTGCAGATGTCCCTACCTCTATGGTATCCACAGTACCCTTTCACATTATTGAAGTATTACTGCAACCGAAAGTAGTATTACTGCTTTTTCTTCTATGGGAGCAAAAACACATTTAGCTTATATAATCCACAAAATAATTACTTTGGTTCTTTTTTTTTTTTTTTAATAGCCCAAATTTCATACAGTTCCTTTGCTTTGGGTAAAACTTTATCCTTCTACATAAAAGAACTTCAAAATACATCATTAAAAAAATCAAGCTGTGGGACATAAATTATTGTATCAGTTTAAGACTTAAGTGTTGTGTTCAAAAAATAGTGCCATGTGTTAGTGATACAGTTGAGAACCTAATCCCAGGAAAGCCAACTCTTAGCCTAGCTCTCACCTCTGAGACAGGATGAAACTTCCTCTCCTGATACCATTGAGATATAGCTCATCAAGGCACCTTCAATCTGTGCAACACTTCTTGATAAGAACTGCATAACTAGGACTACGTAAGCTTGTTCAAAGGCTTGGAAATGGCATGGTAAAATATTCTTAGGTTCCTGGTAGACCTGAAGCCATAAAGGGTTTGTAAAAATACCACAATGTAACAGCCTCTTTAAAATTACTAGTTGAATTTGAGGAAAAAAAGATCAATTCCTTGAGGCAGTCATAAAGTTATGATTTCTGGATTACATAACATTTCCAAGTTCATGGCACAGCAGTAATGAATTTCTTTAGAGCTTAACAAGTTAAGAGTAAATGTACAACACTTTCAGTTTTGAAGAAGATTTGAAGCTGCGAAATGGCGAATACGTCATATTTGAAGAGCCTTTCTAGAACAGTTGTCTCAGCTCCCAAGTGCACTCTCTGTAATGATTTTCATGCTGAGACCAAAATGTATTTTATACAATGCTTTATACCACACAGAGCTGTGCAGCTAACACTTCAGTAACAGCAAACAAAAACACTTTATTGCTATTTATTCATTGTCGATTCATGCCCACACAAAAGAACATTGTTAGCTCTGTTAAAGCTGCTGAAATGTGATTCCTATAAAGGCAGTAACTAAAAACAAGGGACATTAACAAATTTTTACAATATCCATCCTTTAAACAACCTCGGCCAAAATATCTTAATATCCAGATACTACAACATATACATTCACAGGCTCTTCAACGTTACTGATGTCATCCCACTTTTACAGTACACACATACAGTTTCTAGGGCAACAGTTGCTTATCCATTCCCTTCTAAATCAGTCTTCTGCAACATACAGAATTTTACATTCCTAAGATCTTAAATCACCCATTTTCTATTGCTTCCCCTTCAGTTCAGGGAGATGCCTTGCTGACAGGCATTGATACCTGCCCACCACCCTCATCCAGGAACTTGGAACCACTCTAAAATAACCCATAAAACCCTGAGTAAGAATAATTTGAAGCTGAATGAGGGAACTAAGAAGACCAAGTAAATTACTAGCTTTATTCAAAGGCATTTATACTATATTAACTTTGAAATCTCTCTGGAGGTTTCAAATACCACATATTGTTCCAAAGACCATTAATTTCTAAATGCCATCCAAAAATGTCTCTCCTGAACACAACACAGATGACATCAGCCTGAGCAAGTATCTTTTATTGCTTAAGGCTTCTTCCAAGTTTTCACAGAATGGCAGATTTAACTTCATCTAAACTTAACAATTAATACTGTGAATATTTAATGTAAAGTTTCAAACTCACTTAAAAAACTAACCGAACATATGTTATCTAAAAATGAGCTACAAAGATTATGAACATTTTACCTTTTTTCTGATATGAAGCACTAATCTGAAATTTTAGATTCTCAGGATTTCTTTCAACTGGTTGTTCTGATGGAGTTTCACTCTCCTGTTCTTCACCTTCATTGCATGAGTCTGACAAACCATCACTTGCTTTGCTGCTCTGGTTCTTGGTTACCCCAAGAATGAAAAAAGACTCTTTTCTTCCCTTCTCTTCAGATGGGGTCAGTTGCTGGACATTATTTTCAAGCATGATGTAGTTACCTCTGTCGATCTATTTAAAAAAGAAAACATTTTACAACTTCCCTAATTAAAGATAATCACTAATGGCAAAACAACTGAGCTATCAGAAAAATACAAGCTACTAATTCAATTTTAATCTTCAGTCTTAAATGTGGACAAAACCACACCACAAAAATTGCACTTAACATACAGCAGCCTAACTGTGAACTATTACTAAAATTGAGCCTTAGCTTACCTCTTCAAAATTTTGTATAAAATTTCAGAGCATCAATTTCATATCACAGTATTGAGAACATAGAAACTTTCATCCTTTTTTAGAAAAGATTTTAGATTTGATTTCAGTATATTCAACTTTTTAAAGAAAACAACAAGAAAACATGCTCTCAATTTTTTATCTAATAAGGGACTTCTGCATCCTAATTGTAACACTTGTCATTTGGCGATTTGTGAAGTTCTGATGCTTTTTACATTAGATAAACTTAAGAATGACCATACCTCAGAAATTATCTACACATGATAATAGCATGAGTTTTAAAATAAAAGCAGTATTTTATTATAAAACCATTAGCTAGCACTGGATAAACAGCAATGTTTGCATGCCCTTTTAATAAAAGGCATTTCAAATGAGAACATATTACACATCCAGCTTTAGTGATGACTACAGTATTGTACCAATGCAGGAGAAATGAAATTGTCTACTTAAATCTAGGCTGTCACACCAAATGGCACCAAACTGGCAAACTGAATTTACAACCTGTCTGAATTTCAAGAGGTTAGTCAACTAGAAAGTCTTATTTTTTTGCCTTTTAAAACTTGGGATAAGATTATAAAAAGCTGTACAAAGGATTAGATAGCCCAATTTGGACACCTAGAAATAGTAATACTTCAGTCAGAACTGAGTAAGTGCGATAGTACAAGCTAACGGCTAACGTATCACCATCTTCACCACATCCACAACTTGTACCTCCATCTGGTGCATGTCTGGTGTTTTCTCTGTTGGCTCACTTTCTGAACTCTTTGCTTGTCCTTTTTCTTGCAAACCATTAATCTTTGTCAGCCCGAAGTCATAAAAACCAGCGACACCTCCCTGCACGCTCACTGCCAGGCCTGCCGGCACCTCATACAGCACAACAGCACCTGCCAGCGCTGCCATTACCACCCCCTTCTGTGGGTGGGCAGTTATCTGGCAGATTCCCTCCCAGTCCTCTTCATCTGCCTTCAGACACACTGTCTGTAGTGTCACCAAGTGTTTTTCACCCACTTCAGGAGATAAGGATCTCTCGGGGGGGGGCACATGCCACTGTCTGCATGTCGAGTCCCTTACAGAGGGCACTGGCACTGCTTCTCTCCTTCACTCAGCTTATGCTGTCCCTGGTTTTTTTTCCACACTCCCCGATTCCAGTGAAATGCTCCATCAGCTCTAAGGCCACGCATGCTGCAGTGAACCTGTTCAAAACGCCGGGATAAAAACAAGGGCAAATCACAGTCTTTCAGGAGAGCTCTCAGGCCCTGCCTCGCTCTGCAGCCCTCGAACAGAATCACTGGCCCGCACACCCTCACAGCATGGCTGCCTCCCCCTCCCCACCGTCCGGCTACCAAAGTCCCCCAGGCTCCCACATTCCCTCCCTCAACTCCCCCTGTTCCTCGGCCACGGACTCCCCCCACCCTAGAGGCCCAGCAGCGTGGAGCCTTCCATCCCCGGGCCTTCCTGCCACCGCCTTCCTCCCTCCTCCCACCGGCTGCGGCTGAGCTCCTCCCGCGGCGGCGGCGGGTCAGGCACTGGGGGCAGATGGCAGCGAGCATGCTGCGCTGCTTCTCCTCAGGGAAGGGCGGGTGGAGAAGGAGCTCTGCGCCGAGGGGCCTTTTCAATGCCATGCACCTCGGCATGGGGGAGAGCCACCCCCTCGCATGGGAGGGAGCCGCCTCCTCAGCACAGCCGGGCAGGTGGAGCTCACCCATGGGCTGCTGGGTCCTCACCTGGTGGTTCCTGAGGAGTCCCCAGGCGAGTGAACCTCTACAGGTCTACCTCTGCCAAGCCTGTGCCCAGCACTCAGGAAAAAGCCCTCTTCCTCACAGTGGAATATGGCAGCAAGGCCTCCTGTAACAGCAGCCTGCCATTTTGTCATGCTTGAGTCCTAGAGGATGATCTCTTGGTCTCAATTGTAGGCCCTTAACCTTCTGCTCTCACTTGGCTGGAGACAACGACACTGAGCTCAATTGGTTTCCCCGCTTGCAAAATATTTGAAGTACTTCCCGTGTTTCTCTCACAGAAACACTTCAGCCTGAGTGCCATGTCGCTGGAGTGCTGCTGAAGAGCTGGCTGACTGCTGGTGCTGCAGCATATCTTACTCTGGGAGAGAAGTATGGTACCAAATCGGCTGAAGTATGTTTGCAGAGGCAGTAGAACGAGATCTAAGCATCATTACACTCTACTTTTGCCCAGGATTGGTTATTCAATGCAAACAAGAAGTTTTAGACTTAAGAGTTTTCCAGAGGCTTTGTAAAAACGTCTTTGATGTAAACTTGTGCAATTTGAGAGACTTAACATTTAATCTTGTGTACCCTTCCAGACTAGCAATTTCTAACAGTCAAACATTTTACAACGCTCACTTACCGTTTGTTCTCTATTATACAGTACTGCAAAGGATGGAGTTGGAGCTTTGTCTCTAAATATTAGTTCAGTGTGTTGCAAAGTACAGTACATTGTGAAGTGACTATAGCCCAGCATGGTCCAGATCCTGCTAAAGTATGTACTGAACTTAAAACTCCTACAATTCCTGGCTTTCCTTGCCTGTGTAACCCACCCATTAAAACTGGCATTTGTGAAATATCCATAGCACAAAAAAAGGCAGCAAATGCTGCTGGGCTGTTGAGCTGTACCATGCAGTCAGATGAGGTGGGATTTTTTGCACAAAGCTAATATTATACTGCGTGTTTCTGAGTACAGTTAATGCTGCTGGATACCCAGGGACAACACAGCCGCTTTTCCACTGAATTTATCAGGGACATTACTACTATTTTCTGTGTTTTGGGTGCCTGAGATAGCAAGTGCTATACAAGCACTATTGGAAAATCCAGTGATTCTGATTACTGCAGAAGGATGTAGCCATGAAAAGCACAACAGTGGGGCCAATGTAACAAGATGTAAAAAATGAAAAATTAAAACCTTCACATCTTGAAAAGCCAATCTCACGACAAGCGTGATTTTAGGTAATTGACCTTACTGTGCCCTATCCTTAGAGATAGCAAGTTCCTGTAACTCCTATAAATACCCTTGACAACAGTTGTTCCTATCCACAAATCTGAAGATTGTAAAAGTAATATAAATTTCTATAACTGCAAATTAGTCATAACTATTGTGTTACTTGGAATCAACACAAATCCAAAGCAATTATTTAAGGTTGAATATGTATTCCAGCAATTTAGGGCTGATATTTTAGTTAGATACCACATTATTCATCATCTACAGAATCTGTGGGCTCTCAAAACCAAAGAACGGGATGCAGAATACACAATATACTCATATAATTATGCTGCTAGTTAGTGTAGCCAGAGATTACACTTCTTACACATTTCTGAATCTTTTCAAGATGCTATGTATACTGTGCAATTATGATAGTCGAAGGGCACTGAGGAAAAACTTGTTATAATAATATATCCTCCTTTAGGTCCTTTTAATGAGTTTTTCTGCACTTGAACAGTCATCAGCATCCAAAGAGCTATACTGCCTTGTACTTCTGCATTATTAATACCAGCACCATCCATGCAGATACAGTTAAAGGTCTGTCATTTATTTCCATTACAAACTGATATTTTCAAGGATTTATAACTCAAATGCAGAATAGCCCTTCAGTTCATTTTTGTTGAATTTAAAGGAACCACTCAGAACAGCAATCTACAAACTCAACCACTTTCTAATTACGTTTTGACACAGTAGAAGTTAACAGCTCCATAATGGCCATTATGGTCTATTGTGTATACAACCTCCAGTTCCCAATACTGCCGACTGCACCAGCCACCTCTTAACTGCCGGCAAGCTTCTGCCCACTCCTCTGCTGGATCTTTCTAAGAGATTGTCAGTCTGCATGAAAAAAAGATCTATCAGCAAAAGAATACAATGCCTCTTTTATTTTTTTAATATTAATTATTGTTGTCCTTCTTTTATAAGGAATATAGAGAATTTAATGTAGGCACATTCTCTTGTGCTAAAGTAATGTTACATAAAGAAACAAAATTCAGCCACAAATTGCAGATAAATTGCTGAGAAGAATCTACCAGTGCATGAAAGTGAAAACATGGACAACTGAAGTCCTAAATTAACATTAAATTCTACCCTTGACTGCACTAGGGAAACTCAGCAAACCCTGTTCTGATCTGTGTTTTCCTTCAAATATAAACAGTAAAGCTGACTTCTTTTGATAAGTAGAATATTGGATTATCCGTTCAGATTGTCAGTTTTAAACCTGAATAATGTCTGTCTTAATATTTTAAATACTTAATGCTTGTTAGATGGAGCTGACTTCTTGAAAAGCTCTGTTACCATGTAACATAAAGCATATTTAACCTTGAAGGTAGTTCAAAGTCTTCAGTTTCATTCCCTTCCCATTTTAGCAAATCAGTTTGGATGACTGCAGGGGCTATATAACCAGCCTGTACTGTGTATGCTTTGCACCTCCATCTTCCTATCATAGGTCCTAGATTACAATCTTCTGATGCTAACAAAACGATTGCCATCGATTTAAACACGTTTGGAATTAGGCCCAGAATAGATAACTATGTGAAGCAATAGCAGTGTGATTTGTTTACACAATTTTGACCTGTCCACAAAATTCAGAGTAAATCAGGACTGTTGTAGTACACCTGAAAGAGAAAAAAACCCAAACCAACAAAATCAAACACCAGAGCAAAAAATCCAAACACACAAACCCTAATTTAACCTCCAATGCTTACAATTGTTTCATTTATGATATTCCATCTCTATTCTCCAGAACATGACTCCTGTTAGTCTACGAGAAAAACCCAGTCTTTGTTGTGACTTATTTTGACAGCTTTAATATAATTTTCCACCTGGCATCTGGAAAGTTTTCCATTTTCACTTTCTTCCAATGTCTCACTTTTGTTTCCAAGTATATGTCGCATTCACACTGCACCTGTCATAGTGGTAGCTATGTGCCTTAACACCGGTCTGAAAACATATATGCCTTTACTTTCACTCTTACACCAGGGACAATTCCTACCTTCATCACCTGTTTTGCAGTGAGATATTGCCCCTCTTAATAATGACAGCAGTAGATAACCCTCTTCACACCATCACCTGTTTCAGGGAAAGCGAGTATGGTTTTATCATTTCCCAATTCATGTGGCTCTTTTAAACAGTGCTCAGTTTCTGAAGTTGTAGTCACTAAGTGGTTGTGATCTCTTCCTCATGATTTCTGGTGCTGTTGTCAATTTGTTCTTTCAGTGTTCCACTTTCACACAGATGAAGTTCTTCTTCTGAGATCACAAAAAACCTTAATTAAAAAAAAAACAAGCAAGCATGTCAGCTAATGATTTCAAGAAAAAAAAAGGGAGGGGGGATTAGATTCTTTTGGATGTTATTCTAATCAACTGAAAGATGCAGAAGTACTGGCCTGGAAGATTCTCAGGAGAGATTATACAGTCTGAATTTCAGAAAAGATACTGATCACTTGGAAACAAGACTATTATTAAAATATTTTAGCTGCCTTTTTTTTTCCTCCTCTTTTTTGTTTTTCTTCCAGACATCTTTTTCTGAGATGGGTGCTGCAGTTTATTCTATCAGACATCATCTAGGATTCAGATCTGACTCGAATTTCATGTCAACTCAAAAAAGCAAAAATCTCTGGTCCCTGTCCTTACAGTTGTATAAAAGCTAGTCAGACCTCAGACCCAGGGACTTTGGTCTATACAGACCTACTTGTTTCCTTGCTCATTCCCCAAAGCAAGGGGAAGATGAGAGCATGGCAAAGGAAACACAAATGGAAATAATCCCAGAGGGTATTGATTGACCAGTGCCTAGTCAAGCTATAAATTCCCACTTCTCTTTCTCAGTGCAAAGAGGAGTGTGAGGAGAGTCATAGAGCTCTCTTGGAGGCACAGTGCTTGCTTGGACTGTGCCGTTTATGCACAACCAGCTAGATGTGGGCTGTGCCTGAGGCATGGGGAAAGCCTTGCTTTGCTCTCTCTCCAGCACTCATCTTGACTTTGAGAAGACAAATCCTCTCTATAAATATAAGTGGTTCTTGTAGAAGAACCAAAACAACTTCTATTAAGTTAAAGGACTTAATGCTTTTAAGTATTGCCTATGCTTTTAAAATCCTGCTCCTTACTGTTAATTATTATAATTATATAGCATGACAAAAAAATAGGGTATAATAGCATACAGATGTGGAATATATAAAAGGGGAAGTATTTAACATAAGCTTATTGGAGCTGAAAGTACCAGGGATGATTGATTGTTCAGACACAAGTCAGGGAAGTGGTCTAAAAATTATTAACCATAATTGCAATTTATCTATTAACTGTTTCATGTAACATCATGATATATTTAGAAACAATTCTGCAATCTAGTAATGCACTGTTTGCTGCTTGTGGCAAATAGCAGATATGCGTGACTGGGAGTGTTTGGAAGAGGGATGTTTACCTGAGAAGCATAATACTTCTTCCATTTCAGAAGACATTAGCATGGTTATACAGTTAACTACACCTCAGTGACTTCCACTGTTTTTACAGAATACTCTTTAATCCAAGAGATAGCAAAGAAAGTTTGAAAGACAACTCCTCTTAGTTAGTTAGTAAAGATTTCTGCTGCTGTTTGTGCAAGGGTCAAAGAGTTAAAAGTTTAAAAGCCGGAAAGTTTTCCTCTTGTTTTGACTAAACTGGAGGAAACGTGCTAGAGCTGTGCAGAATTTGATTGCCAAACACTAAGTGAAGATACACAGTGAGAAAAGATAGTAAAGCTTTAACCCAACTGATGTAAGAAACAAACTCCAAGGATGCCCATGTTGCCTTGCTTTTATCACATTGTTAATCTTTAATCAGGAAAACAGTTCTGAGAACAGCTCTTTGTGCACAGCTAAACAGGCACCATTGCTTGGAAGTTAATAGGATCTCCAGAGAATGAGACTATTAAATCATTGTCCTAATAAATCAATGAGTGAGATGTACAAACCAAAGGAGTTCAAATTCTGCTTCCACGTGGATATGCACATTAAACCTTGCAAAATCAGCAGTAAGGAGTTGGTTGGTGGGTTCAGAAGAGCAGTGGCTGCCTGTGCAATTTTTTTTCCAGCTTACATCACAAAAAGGTATTGGTGTTAAAAGTTTCCGAGGGGACCAAATCAAGCGTCTCAGCTCAAAAATCCAAAGAAGTTAAGAATGGGCTACAAAATTTAAGGGCATATCTAAAGACATGTATGTTAGCCTGACTTCACTGACAGCAGGTGATTTAGTCCTTGATATTTATCAGCAGAGATACCTTAATCTTTGTCTTCCTCCCTGCTACAGTGATGAATCATCACTTAAATAATCATCATCGAACCCAGATAGCCCCGTGCCTCTCCATCAGGAACTGGTTACAGAAATAAAGAGCATAGCAGGTATAGTTGTACATCTTTTATGCTCCTATAAGAATAACCAAAGTTAGACTTACATTTCTCAATCGTTTTAAACAGCAAGATGAGGCAGTGCCCTCAAAACAAATGAAGATAGGCAAGTGATTGGTTTGTGAATAATTATCATTACTCTGTTCAGAGCTGCTTCTACAAACTCAGTCTCTTGATCTCTTATTCATACCCTTCTTTTGTTTTGTCTTAAATGTGCTCTGCCCAGGGATCTTACTGTTTATGCTTCACCCAAAATAATGAGGTACAGCCTTAGTGCTACTGCAACACAAATACCTGAACTGTACAAGGTTAACAAGTGGGTTGTTTTGTTTTATTTGCATAATGCAAGTTGGTTACTATATTTTAATATATTAGTTGAAGCTCATGTGTAAGAGTTCCTTTTTAGGTAAACAGTATTCATGTGCATATGAATCATCCTGAATCAGTAAGTTTAGAGACAGGTGCAGATGGTCAGTCAACAGAAGCAGAATCAGAATGCTATCTTCCTAAAAGCATAAGAAAAAAGTACAATCTCTAGGGCCCAGTTGAACCCTTGATCACTTTACTGAGTGTTGTTTCTATGAATAATCATACTCATGGCACTCATCTAGTAGGAATAATTTATACTGGTAAAACAGAAATGCTTTTACATCGAAAAAATTCCCTTGTGGCCCACTCATGCTCCCTTCCTCCTATGAAATATGGGTTAAGCATAAGTATCAGTAGGTAGGATTTCACCTGACCTGTTCAGGGTTTTCCGGTAAACACAGGATTATAGAGGTACCTCTTATAGAGGTAATAGGGTTTTTCTAACATTGGTTTTCCTACAGCCATCAGGTTCAAGAACCAAAAGGTATCTAGTGCTTGACATAGGCACGTTTGCCTTCTGACCTTTAGTTGTAGGTTGGCTTTTACTTCTGCACAACCACCTTCTTTGTTCTGTTGTTGTCACTTCCAGTATTACAAAATGCTTGAAATATTAATCAAAGCTTTTTTTCCTGGAAAAAAAGAAAATAGAACAAATCTCACTTGAAACAGAAAACATAGTTCAGCTCAAGTTGGTACTTTTGTGTTGCTGTTAAAGGAAAAAACAAGTTATAGCAAATATTTTTCATTTCAAATAAGAACATACTATTTGCATTACAGTAATCTAGAGAGGGCCCAGCAGCAACTATCTGTGGCACAGATATGAACATGAGAAGGGATAATGATTTTGTCCAATTCAGTTTTAAGCTCCTCTGGTAAGGAGATATCAACCAAACAAGAACAGGGGGAAATTGGCATTATCACCTGCCAATCCCCTTCCCATGGGAAGAATAAAGGCTTGAGGATGTAAAGGCACATGTCCAAAGTCAAATGTGAAAACCATAGCAGAGGCAAAAACAGAATCTAAATCTTCTAATTCTGTACCTACACTTACTGGTTAAAAGTCATCATTCTTTAAGGAAGTCAACTCATGAAGAAAATATAGAAATGCATCCAGCAGGTCAGGCTGCACGTAATGAAGCATAAAAAGAGACAAAAGGCACATAGAATCATTTAAATAGGTGAGAAAAAACACATTGCCAGCCATGTAGACAGAGCTGTGTAACCCTGAAATGACAACTGACAAGAGAATGCCTCTATCAAGCAAAGGATTGCAGAGAAATAACAAATGGCATGCAAAAGAAAGGAGCAAAAGATGAAGGGTTATCTTATCCTTGAAAAAAAAATAAACAAGTTTTCATTTTAAAAGGTTCTGCCATGTAATTTCTTAAGGCCTGAGGACGTGAAGAAGTCTCTGTCAAAGGGCACAGTTAGCAGGTACCTAGTTATCAGCTGGAAACCAGAAGATTGTTCTTGAACAAGAGATTGAAACATCTCCTGCTGCTTGAACATGTGTGCAAGGATATGTCATTTACCCCTCCACAGGTAGGGAGCAGGGAAGCCCTGACGGCTGCCCACACAGATCTGTGGGAAGCAGCTTTCGCTCCAGCAAGGGTTACCATTTTTATTTGCAAAGCTGAATCTCGGCACCATCTGGGCTTTGTACAACTGAGCAGAGCAGATGTTACATAGGTGAAGGGAAACGCTCAACCTTATGCTGTTTTCCACTCTGTTTAGTACAGTTTGTCCCCTTCTCTCCTGGCTGTAGTTCTGCTGTGCATCCAGCCAAAAAAAAATGCAGTAACCATGCAAGAATCACAGTCACGTTCTTATCAACCTTGTGTTGGCCAAGGTAAAGTCAGTTGAACTCTTGGTGGGCCCAAATTCTCCATGTGCCTATCAGACCCTGTACAGTGGATGAAAATAGCTCCTGAGCTCATACTTAACAGGGTTAGCCATACCCAGCCACCAGTCAGATACCAATGGCTACAGAGATCATTGCTCACATATTCACATAGTCTCTGATAGGGATTTTACAAAAGAGAGGACAGTGCTCCTACAGGAAAGAGTCCCCAAATCAGAGTTACAGCTTGGGAAGTAGCTCCAAAAGAGCAGCTACTCATCAGTGTTAAGATTACATGAATCAGTCCCCTCTCCAGAGCTAACAAGCTGGTGAGAGAGAACGATGAACAGTGAATACCATGCTGCTCAGAGCACTAATTGAGCAAACACCATTAATAGGGAGCTGCTTGCTGCTCCGCATGTGGGGTGCCATCTCCCACCTGAGCTTCAAGTGTGAAATCAGAGTCTAAAAAGTGTCTTGTGTTGCTGAGAAGGGTCAGCATTGTGACAGGAGGGAATTAAACCTCCAGTATCCTTCGCAGGCAATGTGTGGATGTGTCACAGTACCAACTCTAGCCAAGACTCCAGTTTTTATTCCTCACAAGAGAAAATGGAAGAGAGAACAAAAAGAGTAAATAGTTTATCTGCCAAAGCAGATAACAAGCAAGAAGCCAGTCTTCTTGTGGTATATTGTCAGCCTTGGCGTGGACTGTGGCACAGCCAGGACTTTCCCTAAAATACAGCTCAGGATTGATCACTCCAGCTGATACAAAACTAAGAATCAAAGGTTTAGTGACTTCTGTCAGAGACCATAAACACACATTTAATCCATGCTCACCTCTGCTGAGATTTACTTCCATTTGCTTTGAGAAGTTTTAGGGTGTCAGTTGTCAAGACAAAAATGCTGGACAGGTCAATGAAAGTGCAGTCTAATTTCCATAAATCTGGGTTGTTTTTTTCTCCTCATTCTTTTGCCATCAGAGCAAGCCACTTGAAGGCAGGCAGAGAAGTTATATCACCATAGTGATCCTCAAATGTTGTCTCACAATCTGCCCCAAACAAATACTCTAGTATTTAGAGATGAAGAGACAGAGGTAAGAAGGAAGCACTGTGCTCCCAGTTTACTGCTACCTGTTCTGCCTTGTCCCAGAGGCTCGGTCTCATGGCTCACACAGTGCACGTGGAGAGGAGTGTGCGGAATGTGTGGCCAGAGCCCTTGGACCTCCTGCAGCCAGGTCAGTGTCGAAGAACTGCCTGTAAGAAAAGGGGCTGTGAGGCGGAAATATCACACAGGGCAGTGCAGGGTCTGGAATAAACACTTGGCTCAGTCACAGGCTGTTTTGCAACCACAGGCAATTTGCACGGTTCAACGTTTTCTTCTAGAAATTGAAGGAGCAGCCCCAGCCCTGGTCTCTGTGAGCTGTACTCTTGCAAGGACTGCCCCTGCATCTGAGCTCCTATGGCACCCAATCCAGTAGCAACTGCAGTGTGCTCAGTATCAGCTGAGCACAACTTCACAGCAAAAGAAACAAGCAGCAATGTTCTTCTAGTAGTAGAATAGCTCAGAGAAGCCTACAATTTTATAACAAGAAACTCAAGTGACAAACTCTTTGCAGGTGACAATATGTAGGATAATTAGCAATGGGAGGGGAGTAGAATTTGAGTATTATTATATGCCATTAACAACTTTCAGATGTTATTGAGAGTGCTTTTTTGCACCTCGGTTTGTAGTGATGAGTTAAGCTTTCTTCTGACACTTTTCCTTGCATCTAAGAACCTTTCTATTTATTGCATTAGATTCCAGTAAGTCAGTAAAAGTTGAAGTGCTCAAAACCTCTGTTTTGAACAGCCTGAATAGCGTCCATCAAAGCAAACTTCCTGAAAAAAACACCTTTCAAGGCACTTGTTGAACACTATCATCTCAAAATGTCAGATTCAAACTCATTTAAATAATTTGTCAGCTTCCAAGAAGACACCTGATGAGCATCACATTCAAGTGTCAAGAAGTACAGAGAAAGTGCCAAGAAAAGTTAAATCGGAAGAAATTGTATGAGATATTAGATTAGTATTATAATACAGTTACTACTAAAAAAGTAAACTAAGAAATACATTTTACATTCAAGATTTTTTTCAAAAGACCTTACATTGCCCTCATACCACCTCCCATGTTTCTCACTAGTGAGATCTTGCAGTGAATTGAACCCAGAAGACAGACACATCTATGGCAAACAGCAATCCACACTGATATTGGATGAATGCTTTAACAACACTGTGACTGACCCATTGGAGACACTATTTCTGGGTGTATTTTTTTGTGGGAGACATTGGCAGTGTCTCCAGATTAAACCTTTAATGCCTTATATTGGGTACCTAAAAGATGAATTTCTAAATTAGAAGATCCTTGGAAAAATCTTGGCCCTGATTTGCATATGCTCTAGTTATTTCATTGCACCAGATACTGTGCGTGTTTGGTATGGGGCTTGAGGCTTACTGTGTGTTTGTGATATGCTTTGCGATCCTCTGATGGGAGGTGTTACCTAAATACAAGTAATTTGATGCTGAAGTGTCTAGAATTCCCAGTGGACATCTGCACTCGAGCCCTGCTGCCATCACAAATGAAAAACATTTGGAATCCTTAATGTGATTTTTAATGGACATATGTTCATAACACAGTGCCACCAATTTGGCATATTTAGTGTCTTCTCAAGAGAAGCCCACAGTTTGTATAGCAAGATTGTGGGAGGTTAGGATTGCAGTGTGAGAAAATTTGCACAACACCTGCCTGACTATAATTTAATTGGCAGAAACTAATGCTCTGGGTTTGGGGATTTTTTCCGCTGCTCAAAACTGAAGAGACACTAGGACTAATTCTGCTGTCTTACACTGTCAGCTTTAAGCTTTTATTCTGATTTTACTTGTGCCACAATATGATAATTTTCTAGTTGTTTGGGGTTTTTTTTTGTTTGGTTAGGGTTTTTTTTGTTTGTTTGTTTTTCTTCTGACAAGTAAAGCATTACTGTTTTTCTCTCAGTTGTTTTTTCTTGGTATAATGACTTATCTGGCCAGAAGGAAGGACTCAGTAATTTTGTACGTAACCGAAAGAGGGGTCTGCTTAGTATTACTGAAGAGTATGCCCCTTTTTATTTTTAAGTACTTAACAGGTTTTAAAAGGAAAAACAGTTGGCCAAAATATTTCTGATCAGCTCCACCAGTAACACAGTATGTGGACTCCAAAGACAAACAAGACTTCTGTCATTATTAATTGTCTTTGATTTTACCTTTGCTTACGGCAAAGCCTCATCTGGAGCAGTCTTTAGCACCTCTTATCCTACCAGATTTTTGTTTTCCTTTTCAGGAATGTTTGGCTTTGCAGCACATCAAGGACAGCCTCTCTTACTTCACTATTTTCTTCACTTCACGTTTACAAAACATAATAAAAAGCTTTGTAGGAGAGATAGAGGATGCAAGTCCCAGGGGAAGTGTTGCTGCAGTGTGAGATTCAGCTCCACAGTGGTTTTGACTTGCAGGGCAGGAAGGCAACAAGCAATCCTGATCCGTGCTGCTCTGCCAGACCTGGCTTTACAAGGCTTGCAAGTCACTGCTGGCTGCCTTAGGAAAAGCCTTGTTGGAAACATCTCACTGACTGCACAAACCTTTAGCATGTGGCAGGTTATGAACATCCTTTATACAGGATACTCACATCAATGTTGTCACTTTAAAGAACTCCCTGAAACTTAGCTGGGTTCCCAGATTTCCCATTCTGCAAACTACTGTTGACATTTTACATGCATGGTAGAAGCCCCATCAATATGAAAAGTGACAGGTTGGCATGAAAGCATTGCCCTATCCAGGCCCCAGATGCTTTGCTGGGACTGGCTTTAAGCAGACTGAGATGAAATGGCAGCAGGGTTATTTCTACAGTCTTATTTGTCCGAAATACTTTAGTCTTCACACACCCAGACTTCATGGACAAATGGATGTCCAAGATCAGTCTTTATGGGCATGATGGTCTGAAATTGAATAGGGTAAGACAATAAGCTGAAAGACACACAGGCAGGAATAGTTGAGGAAAGGCCTCAAAATGTCTGAGGTCACACTCTTGCCCTCAAAATGATAAGAGAAGTGGCTGTTGGTATCATACAGTGCCACAGATACAAGTACACATGTCCGTATATGTACGTATGCATACAGTGCACTTCACACAGATAAACTGTGCAGCCACAATCCTGAGAAGCTCTATGCCTTTGAGTATGAATTTAAATATGGGTTAATATTTTATGACCCTTGCAGGACTCCCAGGAAAATAAAACATAACATTTGAAGGAAGAGGTTGATTACTGAGTCAGTTGCTGATCTGTCTCTTTTGAGCATGTTTCAATTGAAAGCAATGGTTAAGTTTGCAAAAGCCTAAAGCAAAGCCATAAGCAAAAACTTCCTCTCCTGCACTGAAGGAAAAAGAATTATTTACATTACTTGTTTAGTGGTTTGGTTTTTTTTCAGAATTACATGGACAAAAATAAAGCTTCCAGTCAGGTGTATGTAGTGGATATTCTGTCCTACCAGTGCTCATTGTTGAGATGTACCTCTGGATCAAGCAATGTTCCCAAGGTGAAAAACATCCTGGACGAGCCTCCACTTCACAGCCAATTAGCAAGTATCTGCCTACCAAATGTGCCAACAGCACTTTGCCTCCATGACCCATGTGTTTCTGGTTCCAGATACTCTTTGTACTCAACCTTTCCCACACTCCAAGAAGTTACAACGCTTTTAGTTTCAAAGCCAAATTGGATCAAAGTTTGATTAAACTTCTGAATTTTGTAACTGCTTCAAAACAGCAAACCCAGGGGCTAAGAATTACTGCTTCCAGCACTCATTAATCAAACCTGTTAAATGATTACCTTGTCAGGGCTGCTTTGTTGACAACTCTGTATGATGACAATGTCTGTGGTACTGTCCCAAGACACATCCAATGGTGACGTAAAGGACAAGCCTCCCTCACCTCACCCAGTGGGACGGACACTACTGGGAAGAATATTTAAGGAAGAAGGATGCTTCCTTGGAAATCAGAGATCACAAGATTACTCCACAGCAAGTGAAACAGGATCATCTGAAAGGGACAGCAGAATCCTCTCTGACATCCAACTCAATCTTCTAAGACAGTAAGTAGAATGGTTTTTATCTTTTCCAGCTTGAGGTTGCCAGGCACCCAAGTATCTATATTGATTTTAAAGCAGAAATACATGATAAAGTCTACTACAAATTCTGCCTTCACATTTTTACATTGTGGAGAAGACCAATTGATGCTGGTTACAATGTCATAGTATGCTAACACACTCTATATATTTGATTTTAGCTTGTAATCAGTATTTCAAAGCCACCAACAAGATCCACTACAGGTTAAATAATGCCCCCACAGTTGAAAGCCGAGGTGAACGTCATGCCCAAGGTTGTCCAGGGAGATTTGGAGAGCCTACCTCCAGAGGCAAGGGATTTCATTGAAAGCAATGCCAAGCTATGCCAGCCTGAGAGCATTCATATCTGCGATGGCTCAGAAGAAGAGAACAAAAAAATTCTGGACATCATGGTAGAACAAGGCATGATCAAGAAGCTGAACAAGTATGAGAACTGGTGAGTAGCCTGACAGATGTCAAGGATTATCTCAAATAGCAATATGCATTTTCTTTTCCATTTACTTGTAAAACTGCTTATAACCCTTCAAATTTGCTCTGTGAACATTCAAAACTGTATGCTACATAGGTGAAAAAATTCAGGAAAATAAAACATTTTCCTTTAAAAGGTAATATAAAGCATATTATTCAATTGGACTACAAGCTATACATTGTCTCTATTTATTAGTTACATCAGGGAACTGAAATAATGTTGTAAGACTTATATAACTAATCATTAGCAATGGCTAAATATTATTTAGCAAATACATCTTTTGAAGAATTCTACTATTTTAGTCAATTAGTTTACTCATCAAATACTTTTTGGTGGCATTCAAATAGCTCTGTGGGTGTTCAAATATTATTCAGTACAGGCATTATTCATACAATGCCGACGAGCTTTGAATGTAATGTATTCAGCAAATACTTTTTTCAAATATTTCATAATCTCTCTCAACTAACCCAACATGAAAGGAGAATATTAACAACAAGTACATAGTCAGAAATTACGTGCCGACCAAGAGATCTTCATGGAAGAAATCTGCAAAGACTTTTGAATAACTAAGTGCAGGAATTTGGCAATCTGTTTGCAGATTATTTGGGAGAGAAAAGGGCAAAATTCACCACAGATAAATTATTCATTGCTAATTATATGCTTAGCTGTAGTGATGATGGTTATGACAGCTGAACTAGAACATTTTTATACTCGTGGAAAATTTCTATGCACAGAGGTGAAAATGTAAAACAATCCTCTCTATTGTAAATAGATGGCAAAAAAAATCTTTAAAGGGGAAGAAGAATCCCCTTTAATAAACTTTTTCACTTTTTATGATCATGCTTATACGCAGCACTTCTTTCGTGATGCCTCCAATTTAAAGGACTATGCCAATCCACTAAGCTGTATCCTGATCCCACAGGCACTTATACCAACACTTCAAGTATTTGCTTGGCATCCACTTTCCTTAAGGTATCATTTTATGGCCCCCATGCAAAACAACTTCACACTGATAAGAATCACAATTAAATAGGATTAACTTTCTCTGGAAATTAGCAACAGAGAATAATACTGCGATAAGAGGCAAAGGAATATTAAAATGTAACCAGAATTTCCTAGGCCATATAATTTGTCATTCATGCTGAGAAGTCATGAACCAATTTGTATAAGAAAATGTCTCTGATTTTTGAGGTTGTTATACTCTTATCATGGTAGTTTTGGCCTTATAAAGAACTGTACCCTTTTGTGCTAAACCAGTCCCATAGAAGGATGAAAAGTGCTATACTGATAAAGTCTAATTTCCTGAACTTTGGTGAAATGCAGCTGGTTGGCTCTCACTGATCCAAGAGATGTGGCAAGAATTGAGAGCAAAACAGTCATCATCACTCAAGAACAGAGAGATACCACTCCAATCCCTAAAACTGGAACTAGCCAGCTGGGTCGATGGATGTCTGAAGAAGATTTTGAGAAAGCTTTCAATAACAGGTTCCCAGGCTGCATGCAAGGTAGGCAAGAAAAAGACTGTTGACATTGAACTTGTAGGATTACAGAGACACTACTACTAATAATTACAGTAATCTTTAAAGAATGGTGTTAGCTGAATGTTGCTTATACCCCTGATATTAGTCACTTTATTGGTTTCATCTGGATCCTTACCATATATCCAAATGCCTGTGCAAGGATAGTCTTCAAACTCTTTCCAACATTCTTCTCTTCATAAATTGGGGCCAAGTAAGGTAGGAAAATTTAGGTGATTTTTTTTTAAAGGAAGTCACATGATAACTAAGCAGCAGGAAGGGAGGTAAGAATGGAGGAACCCCAGATCCAGCAGTAATTTCAGGTTCAGTGATTTATACCAACAGAGAACTGGGCCTTCACACACCTTTGCTGCTTGCTAGGCAATTTGTCTGAGCAACTACTTCCAGCATTTAAAATAAAACTTCTTGCGACACAATTAGACAAAGATACAGCTCTTTCATCAGAAACATAATCAGAAACTCCCACAAGACAAGCAGGTTTTAAAGGAATGTTAATAGAGACTATTTCAAAAAAATCCTTGTTTTGCTCTTTGCCATATCTTGCTACTCACTGTTTTCCAGGGCGTACGATGTACGTCATCCCCTTCAGCATGGGGCCAATTGGGTCTCCTTTGTCCAAGATTGGGATCGAGTTGACAGATTCACCGTATGTAGTAGCCAGCATGAGGATCATGACACGGATGGGAACAGCTGCTTTGAAAGCCCTGAGCAACGGGGAGTTTGTAAAGTGCCTTCACTCAGTTGGATGTCCTTTACCATTAAAAGGTAAGAGACATTAAAAACTGTCACTCCTGGAAATGCCCAGAGGCACGTTTTAAGACCTGACTCTGTTCTCAGCACATCCACCATAGAAGACAAGGGTGGTTTGTGCAACAGCACTAAGTTCAGAACTCAATTACAGGAATTAATGAGAGTTTTATGAAAAGGAGATTATTTTCCCTAGTACTTACCAGGGGGTTTCCTTTAAAGCATCTGGTATGGGTTCCTGTCAGAGGCTCAGTGCTGATCCAGCATGGAAATTGCTGCATTCAAAAGTACAACATTCTGTCCTGTAGAACCATTAATCAACAACTGGCCGTGCAACCCGGAGTTAACGCTGATCGCCCATCTTCCGGATCGCAGAGAGATCATTTCGTTCGGCAGCGGTTACGGAGGAAACTCCTTACTGGGGAAAAAATGCTTTGCTCTCAGAATTGCCAGCAGGATCGCCAAAGAGGAGGGCTGGCTAGCTGAGCATATGCTGGTAAGAGCTATTAAATCATGTGTGTCTGAGCAGCCATTAAACCCTAAATTAACTCAACATAAATACATCACATCTTGCTATCAAAGAAATTAGTCTCATATGGATAACCCTGTAACACTAGATATGACTTTATCACATGGCAGGCTTATGAGAAACAGGAAACTGCTTGCAAGGTTAAAGTACCAAACAGTTTCAAATAGTGCCTGTAAAATTAAAAACCAATAAAGATATGGAACTTTTGACAGTGGCTACTTGTAGAAAGATTGGTGTACTTGAGCAGAGCCTAAACATCATCACTGAGCATCCACTTTGCCCCTACAAGTCTAAAAGCAAAAGATGAATTGAAGTTTTGAAATCTGCCTTTCATATT
Source organism: Ceyx cyanopectus (assembly GCA_013401355.1). Classification (NCBI taxonomy): domain Eukaryota; kingdom Metazoa; phylum Chordata; class Aves; order Coraciiformes; family Alcedinidae; genus Ceyx; species Ceyx cyanopectus. The sequence continues at coordinate 21,744 of VYZU01023219.1, read as the reverse complement.
ATAAAGACGTCTATGCACTGAAAAATCTGCATTTATTAGATTTTTCTCAATGAGTTCTGCTTTGTAACCTTCCTGTCTTTGCTTTCTGCTGTCATTTAAACATTCTACTACCATAAAACACCACTGAATAAAATAATTTCCAATTGCATAAGTAAACATTTTCAGAAAAAAAAAAAAAAAGGGTTACTGTGGACTCTGAGAAGTGCTTTTATTTGACTCCTGCAGCCAGAGGAATGTTGCCTGGTTTTCTTCTGTCTCAGATCAGAAACACAGCTGTATACAGTCTGTGTATCTTTAATCAGCAGAATAAAAATAAATGTTTTAATTATACACATACCTGATATTTTGTAAAAACAAATACTCCTTAGAAATATTCTAAGGGCAAGAGCAGCAAACTTTGATAAAGTACAATTTCAGTTATTTGTCAACTATACTAAGTGATGCTTCTGCTGTAAGAACAAACTTGCATAATAAAATATTTTATCTTTACCACTTGCTGAGAGACAAGCCTTCAAAACTGAAAAACTCANTGAGCATATGCTGGTAAGAGCTATTAAATCATGTGTGTCTGAGCAGCCATTAAACCCTAAATTAACTCAACATAAATACATCACATCTTGCTATCAAAGAAATTAGTCTCATATGGATAACCCTGTAACACTAGATATGACTTTATCACATGGCAGGCTTATGAGAAACAGGAAACTGCTTGCAAGGTTAAAGTACCAAACAGTTTCAAATAGTGCCTGTAAAATTAAAAACCAATAAAGATATGGAACTTTTGACAGTGGCTACTTGTAGAAAGATTGGTGTACTTGAGCAGAGCCTAAACATCATCACTGAGCATCCACTTTGCCCCTACAAGTCTAAAAGCAAAAGATGAATTGAAGTTTTGAAATCTGCCTTTCATATTATAAAGACGTCTATGCACTGAAAAATCTGCATTTATTAGATTTTTCTCAATGAGTTCTGCTTTGTAACCTTCCTGTCTTTGCTTTCTGCTGTCATTTAAACATTCTACTACCATAAAACACCACTGAATAAAATAATTTCCNAAGGAAAAAAAAAAGACCATGTTTAACAGTTGCATTATTTTATCAATAGATCCTGGGCATTACCAATCCAGAAGGTGAAAAAAAGTATTTTGCTGCAGCATTCCCCAGTGCATGTGGAAAAACTAATTTGGCCATGATGAACCCAAGCCTGCCAGGGTGGAAAATTGAGTGTGTGGGTGATGATATTGCCTGGATGAAATTTGATGAGCAAGGTAAGGAACAGAATTGGATTTATTTTACAGTCTAGTACAGGTTGCTTTTAGGTGCAGCAAGACATGCTACAACATTCTGGATATAATTAAACCAGTTTGATTTACTTACATTTTGTTATTTAACTTTCAGGCAACTTAAGGGCAATCAATCCAGAAAATGGCTTTTTTGGTGTCGCCCCTGGAACCTCAGTCAAAACAAACCCCAATGCTATTAAAACCATATTCAAGAACACCATCTTTACCAACGTAGCAGAAACCAGTGATGGAGGTGTCTATTGGGAAGGCATTGATGAGCCATTACCACCAGGAGTAACGCTGACTTCATGGAAGAACAAGGATTGGACCCCAGACAATGGTAACCTGGCCCACTCCAGCCTCTCTTGGCTTCTTTGCAGAGTTGAAGTTAATTCTGCCATTATGACCTTTTCACTGTATTTTGAACAGGTGAACCTTGTGCTCATCCCAACTCACNGTGGCTACTTGTAGAAAGATTGGTGTACTTGAGCAGAGCCTAAACATCATCACTGAGCATCCACTTTGCCCCTACAAGTCTAAAAGCAAAAGATGAATTGAAGTTTTGAAATCTGCCTTTCATATTATAAAGACGTCTATGCACTGAAAAATCTGCATTTATTAGATTTTTCTCAATGAGTTCTGCTTTGTAACCTTCCTGTCTTTGCTTTCTGCTGTCATTTAAACATTCTACTACCATAAAACACCACTGAATAAAATAATTTCCAATTGCATAAGTAAACATTTTCAGAAAAAAAAAAAAAAAGGGTTACTGTGGACTCTGAGAAGTGCTTTTATTTGACTCCTGCAGCCAGAGGAATGTTGCCTGGTTTTCTTCTGTCTCAGATCAGAAACACAGCTGTATACAGTCTGTGTATCTTTAATCAGCAGAATAAAAATAAATGTTTTAATTATACACATACCTGATATTTTGTAAAAACAAATACTCCTTAGANCCAGAAAATGGCTTTTTTGGTGTCGCCCCTGGAACCTCAGTCAAAACAAACCCCAATGCTATTAAAACCATATTCAAGAACACCATCTTTACCAACGTAGCAGAAACCAGTGATGGAGGTGTCTATTGGGAAGGCATTGATGAGCCATTACCACCAGGAGTAACGCTGACTTCATGGAAGAACAAGGATTGGACCCCAGACAATGGTAACCTGGCCCACTCCAGCCTCTCTTGGCTTCTTTGCAGAGTTGAAGTTAATTCTGCCATTATGACCTTTTCACTGTATTTTGAACAGGTGAACCTTGTGCTCATCCCAACTCACGATTCTGCACTCCAGCCAGCCAGTGCCCCATCATGGACCCTGCATGGGAATCACCTGAAGGTGTGCCCATTGAAGGGATAATATTTGGAGGCCGCAGACCTGCTGGTAAGAGATGCAGTAGCCACGATCAAGGCTGAAGTGCTAACAACAGAAGGGTTGAACACAGGTTTTGCTTTCACAGCTGCAAAAGCATGGAAATAACCATGTTGGTCTAAATTCTCCACATTAGCCTCTGACACACAGTCAAATTCACTGATATTTCAATCTCTGAATTGTTAGATGTTCTCACAAAACAGATGATAATAATAATAAAGCACTGGAGAGTCATCAGAAACCACTAACCTGGGTAATACATAGACACATAGACCAAATTGCTGTACTTGTCTCAATTTGCTTACAGTTTAACCAGTTCAGACAGGACACAATTAGAGAAATGAACCAGTTGCAGTTTACAAAAAAAGAACTAAAATAAATTGATCTGTTAAAGGTCACCTAAAGTTATAAAAGAAATAGAAGTAATGCTCTGCCTGAGTCTAATATCATGACCACATGATCACAATCTCTTTCCAGTAAAAACTGCTGGGGATTCTGAGGTCCAAGTATTTCTCACTGAGCAACTAAATATGAATGTGTTCAGTAATCAGTAGCCAGTTTTGAAAATACGTATATAAACATCTTTGCTACAAGAGGGCAGGAAATGAACTGTTTTAAAAACAAAAACAAAAGAAGTAAACACACCAACACAAAACACCCAAACAAACAAAAAAAACCACAAGCACACTACACCAAAACACCACAAACAGGAAAAAAATAGAATATATTCTACAGTAACATTAATTTAGCAGTACCTCAGGTAGCAAAAACTATTACAAAAATGTTTCTGGACTTCTAATTAATAAGTGATTTTGTTCTTTACAGGTGTGCCTCTCGTATATGAGGCCTTCAACTGGCAGCATGGAGTATTTATAGGAGCAGCTATGAGATCTGAAGCAACAGCAGCTGCTGAACACAAAGGTAAATCAAAATTTGATTTGCCTACCTGCATTAAAAGCAATCCTCTACTGGACTGCTCTGTCCTCCTTCTTTGCTCTTTCACATTTCAGTTTTGGCAGATAATTTTGCAACCTGTGCATTTTCACAGTAGAAAAATATTTATACTGGAATTAAAAGCCAAATTCCCTGTAAAAGTCAAATTAAGCAAAATAATCCCCTAGGTGGCAAGCATACAGAACAGAGTGTAGTATGGGATTGCCAGAAGCCTTGATATGAAGTTCTTGTTACAGTCTGGGATAAATAAATTTTCCCGTCTGCTAGAGCTCAACATAAATACAGGAATAATCAAAGCTAGCTATTGAGGATCTTCATTTAAGATGCTTGACCTGAGATTTAAGAAATTTAATTTCCACTGATTACAAAAATTAATTAGTACTTTTTTCTTTTTTTTTTCTTTCTTTCTTTTTTTTTTTTTTAAATACATAAGGATAGTGCTTGTATTGTTTCTTAAAGCTCTTTGGTTCACATACATACGGGAGGTTATGGGACCATGGGTGCTAATTCCTGGGGGGATATGAATCTGTGTACTTTAGAATAAATGTTCTGGTTTTTACCTTGAATCCTCCATTTGTGTTCTGAACAGGAAAAATCATTATGCACGATCCATTTGCCATGAGGCCTTTCTTTGGCTACAACTTTGGCAAATACTTGGCCCACTGGCTTAGCATGGCACATCGTCCAGCTGCAAAACTACCAAGGATCTTTCATGTTAACTGGTTCCGGAAAGACAGCCAAGGGAAATTCCTGTGGCCTGGCTATGGAGAAAATTCCCGTGTGCTGGAGTGGATGTTCAACAGAATTGCAGAGAAAGCATCTGCCAAGCCAACTGCCATAGGTTACATCCCTGCCGACACTGCTTTGAACTTGAAGGGTTTAGAAGATGTCAAATTGACTGAACTATTTGATATCTCCAAAGAGTTCTGGGAAAAAGAGGTAGAAGAAATCAAACAATACTTTGAAGTGCAAGTGAACGCTGACCTTCCCTATGAAATAGAAAGGGAAACACTTGCCTTAGAGATGAGGATAAAACAGTTATAGCTGATGAAAGCCACAATTATCTATCAATCCACACACACTAAAACAAGACAAAAACATTTTACCAAATCACCACTGCAGCACAACAGCACACTGATGGATAGGGGGTTATAATGAAAGTAGGTCTTAGTTTAGTTAGAATATAAATAGGGGCATTCTAGAAGTTACTCCAGACCTTATGATTTATAACTGCATCAGTATCTGTGAATAGGTGAGCAGCTGTGAGAATGTATATGCACAGTCTTCAAAACCCTGATCTGTCACTTACATGTACATATAGCCGTGATGCATGTAAATTATCTGCCTAGTTCTGCATATACAGTCCAAACCAATCCAGCCTTCAAGATGCAGCCTGTTGTTCTTATAACACAAACCTCCACAGTCTCAAGCTATACAGGAGAGAAAATTCCATGTTGTATATATGTATTACCTAAACATGGCTTAAATATTTTTTAGAAAAATTAAGTTGTAGCTTTTATCAGAGTGAAAGATGACTTTGTATTACTAATGCATATTTAAGATATTGCTATTATATATGACTCGTGTTCATGTGATTTCCAGATGTTTTGAATGGCTTGTTCTTTAAACTATTGAAATAAATGTTTATACAAAATATTACCTCGTTTCCAATATTGTCACTGTTTATAAACTACATGGATATAAATTGGGCCTCCTGTCAATACCACAGCACAGGGAGAAATTCACATGTGAAAGTTAGATGTTGACTAGCATTGATCTGGTACTCCTAAGCCAACCAGTTTGAACCACATACAGTCTTTGCAACTTTTATTCAAGCCAAAGGAGTGATCCAGGAATTATGATACCAGCTGTGAGCAGTCATTCATCTAGTGACATGTTGTCCACAACTGGGCATTGTTAGTTACTTTAGGCATTTATAAAATAAACTATCCTCTAGGAAGCCCCATATTAGGACCTTTATCATTTGCTAAAATCATAGAATTTGTCTGTTTCATAGTGCCTTGGCTTTTGCAAGAATAACTAGTAGAGCTGCTGAAGTAAAGGTAGGTTGGGAAAAGTTATCTGGATTTTCTGAGATGCCTAAAGCCTTAGAAATCAATGAAAATAGGTGTTGGCTTCCTTGTAGATCCAAGATACTAAAACCATCCCATGTTCTCCAATTAAAGGTGTCCTTTACATGCTTTCCATGTCCCTGGCAGGTATCCTGCTTTTTCACTTTGAATGCTTGATCTCCCAAAATGTATTGCAAATATTTACTTGGCAAAAAGAAAATCACTTACATTGTGTAATAAGACTTTTTATAGGCCCCGCTTCCTTGAAAAACAAACAATACCAGGGCTGGTCAACAGATGCCCTTCGAAGTTTGCTAGGAGAGGTCACATAGCCTGAAAAAGCCTCTACCTACCTCCTGACTCCATGTTCAGGACTCAATAAACATTATCAATTCTGAAGTGAATAATACAGCATAAGTCAATATCCAGATGACACAAAAAGCAGACAATAGAAAGCTCTGATGAAAGCTGCAGAGAGCAGTGCAGCCTCCCTCTGTAGATATGATCATCACTTGACCTGTTTGCTGGTCAAAAAACACATCTGCATGGATGTATATCTCCTATAGGATTATCTTTAGCCTGTGTATTCTTGAGTGGGCTCTAAATTAAAAGAAAAATAAAGGTGGAAGACAGTAAATCAGTCAGAGAAACTGAGCCAAGAGCTACTATTATTTGTTCTCCTCAGATTCAAGGACTATGACAGACATAAAATAAAGGTGCTTATAAAGTAATTCTATAAATAGTTCTTGGAAGGCTTGGGCCATTCCCAAGCTGATATGACATATTGGACCTGGTATTTGGATAAGTCTAAACACGGATAACTAAAAAAATCTGTCATTCTAATGTCAGAATGTTACGGCCAGTTAGAGTCTCGGAGTTTCTTATGGGCCTCATGAGAGGATCACAGTCCTGAGCAGTGCACAGATGTTCCAAGCACATTTTGAAATGCTGCCCAGGAGATGTACAGAAGCTCTGGGCTTTCCAGAGCTCTCTGAGAAGCTACAGTCTGCTGTTCTGCCTTCTCAAACACAACCAGGCTCGACATTCCAAATATTACAAAAGAAATTACTTGTACTTCATGCCAGAGGAATCCATGCCAAAGGCCCAAGCTCAGCAGGCATATGGACATAGGATAACCAAGTGATGCTTGTCCCATAAAATGCTGCTCAGTGAGGAGATAGGTACCATCACTGTGGGCCGTGACTCTGACCTTACGGGACACATCCAGCTAGCACATCTAGGAGCTATCTGCCTTGAGAACATCATACTTCAGCCCAACACACGGGATTGCATGTTCTGACTCAACACTCACTTTCTCCTCCTCACCCCAAGAGGTTGGCAGATTTTCCTTCCGTTGACCTCCGCTGCCCTCAGGCTTCTCCTCTGGGTGTTCTTTCCTGCAACATAACGCAACTCATGGAAAGTGGCTCTCACAGGCACTTCTGGCAAAAACATTGAAAACGTTTGCGGTTCTCCCACGCCACACATTTTAACCACATGCACCTTTTCAAACACTGACGGGCATGCAAATCATTCCGGAAACTATAGAAAATTGAGGAAAAAACTGCTGCACTGCTAAAGCTGAGAACAAGAAAATAACTTCTTGTGCAAGTCATCCAACAGTTCCTTTGTATGTAAATATATCCACAGCCCATCAGGATCTATGGGGAGTACAATTTACATTTTGAATGATCAAAACGTTTAGTATTGGCAGAGAAAATGTTTAAAAAGAGAGAAGGCGGTGGTTTAAAATTTAGAAACTTAGTCAACCGTGCCAGATTATGATCTCAACTTCTCTCCCTCCAACAAATACTATGCTCCATAAAAACAAAATGAATTAGAACAAAATGCTTTTAAATTGAAATTTGGAAGTTTCCCCTGATTTTCAAAAGAAAGAGGGGAAGGCAACAAGCGCAATAAATTTTAACAAATTAGTAGAGAAATATAAAACTTGGCCTATTAAATGTGATTCAGAGAAGGGAAGCACAGGAAAGACTAACACATGAAGTGCACAGAGCCATAACATTTGCAACAGCTGTGTTATGAAATGCACTTGGTATTCTGGGAAGTGAGAAACAAAATACTTCGTTAAAACACTTGAGGATGTACCAGTGGCTGAGAAGACAACAGACAAAATCAAAATCACAGTAACCAGTAACGCTGTTAAGAATGGATACAGTCTCTAGTTACCTCATTTACGCCATGATTTACTAAATAGGACAATACAGAGGTGGATGTGCTATACCCAGGGGCGGTTGTGCTCAACTCCCTTAAAGTTAATGCACCTCCTATAAACTACCTTCATTTACATGGGTAAAAACTCAGGCTTCAGTGCCAAGTACTCCTGGTAGAACAGATAAATCCACAGTGATCAGCCCCAGACCATAGTCCAATCCTTGCACAGTCTGAGAATCCTCCAAGCCTCATGCCATCCTTTGGACTAATTTCTAATGTTTCCAGGTCCCTTTTGGACCATTTTGACTTGTTCCTTCAAATCCCTTTCTCAGGTGTCAGTCTCAGTAGTAATTAGCTTAAGTCTATATTCACACACCTGCATTCTGTCAACATGGTGAAGTTTAAACCAAATAAACAACAAAAAATAAAAAGCAACACCCAGTTCTCTACAAAATTCTTTCTGGCAAAAAGTGAATCCCACCTTTGAACCTCTCACAAGTCTGCGATGATAAGGCTATTTTCAGGGAGAGAAGTAAAATTCAGAAAAGTGGCATTTGTGCTCCAGGAAAGACCATTTCCCAAAACCTTGGCTACCATAGTAACGTGATTTATTCCTTACTTGCTACAGTATAGTCAATTAGCTCCCTAACCAAAAGACAATTATCATAACTAGAAGTGTACCTGGCTGGGAGTCTGCCGAAATGCTGCTTATGAATGGCAAAGCAGAGCCCTCTAAATTCCAAATTAGTAATCATTATTGTCGATCAGGGAGGACATTTCTGGCAGTGGTTTAACCTCAGCCATACAAAAGGGCACATTTGTCAAATTATGCTGGCAAATCCCAGTCTCTGAGATTCCAAAACATGTTCTGCTGCATCTGTGAATCTGTATGTGAAACAGCTAGGTGGGGAAGAGAGAAGAAAAATACAAATTGCTATGGTATGTCTTTATTGTGTTCTGCAGCCACTACGGATATAACTTCAGGATGCAAAAATTTTAAAAGAGAAGGATTTTGAGAGCAAATAGAAAAAATTCACATATATTAATATGCAAAATCCAGGTTGAATCCAATCCTTGCAAACACAAGCATCGTTATGGCATCTTTGTTGTAAAAGGCCATGCAGAAGAACTCAGAGTTGTCCCTGAAAGGCTTTATGTTGCCTTCATTACCATCAGGGACCTTGGTCACCTCAGCATTCATTTTGCTCCTCTGTACACTGGCTTCATCGGATTTGCAATGGCTTTGCTCCAGCATAAGTGTGACCAGATGTAGGTTCTGAGATTATTTGACTCCAGCTTTATTTCAGGCCGATAAGCTGTTAGCAGAACTGTTTCTAACACACATCCCAGGAACGTTATTTGTGTCTCTTTTGGAAATGTCAGATACTGGCCATTGGAAAAGAGAAAACATCTGTTTTAGTCCTCCCAAAGGAACATATCAAGATTGTGCTGTTTTTATGCAGCCTCAAGGCCTTTTATTCAGCTAAAACAACAAAAAACCCCAAACCTTTGTAAAACTGCTGGAACTTTTTGCTGTTGTCCTTTTTTTGTTTTAAAACCAAGTTATTAATTTTTGTTCTTTTTCTTGTAAATCATCACAATGCCATTTCCCAGGTTGCGATGGCCAAGAAATGGTTCTTCCCAGAAAATTGCTCCTGATGAACAGCTGTTCTCCAGAACAAACTAAGCTCATCCTCAATGGAAAATAGCTTCGAGGCTCACAGTTATTAGATCTCATTCCTGCTTTGTATAGTTTTGGAGGTTTTCAACTAAAACTAATAGTCTGAATGCTTCCCCTTCTCCCTGCCTCCCTGCCTCATCAGTGAAATCCTGGGAAGGCCCCCATTACCCTGGTGGAGGCTGGCACAAGAACAGCATGTGCATACAAATGCCATCTCAGCTATGAATGTGAAGAGCACAACAAAACCTCACTTTACCCACCGGAAACCATCACTATATTTATCTGCATCTTCCTGAACAGATGAGAAACTTCCCATGGTGTTCTGGAGCTCCAGATCCTGACAGCAGCTATGAATAGCAGTTTTAAAATTAACCAAGGTTGGAGAGAGAGTGAAACCTTAATGCTACAAGATTATGCCAGTTCAGTTGGCTCAGAGGTCAATAGAGCCTTGCTTGCAAGTGGCATGGAGATAAATTCCAGCCCACAGGGTGAACAACATTGCCATCAGTATCCAGTAACACTGCAGAAGTGGTATGACTTTGCACAACTTACATGCTGCTAGGCCTAGAGCTGTACAACTCTCCCAGGAGTTATTCCTGCTAGGAGAAGCCAGAAGGGTGGTGAGACTCAAGCAAACCTTCTGGAGGTGACAGTGCATTGCACTGACTCTCACTGAGCAATTTTACTCCTATGCTAGCTTTCCCATAGCCCTTTCAAGTATGACCAGGCTAAGGTAAGTGTGCCTGAACTTTTGTTTCAACTCAGTCACTAAATTTCCTTAGTGCTAAACAGCAAGTTCATGAAGAGCCATATGGCAGTAGAGCTGGACAGAACTCCTGCTGGCTTTGGTGGTTACAAGAAGAATCTGTGGGTTCTTTGCTGAGGTTTGTTTTTGAACATTTGGGCTGGTTATGCCTTTCAACTTGGGATACTACCAACAGTTTGTTGAAGCTCCAGAAGTAGCCAGTAGGGGAAAAAAAAAAAAGACACAAGCTATAAATTTAACTAGGACAGCAGTTGGGAAAGGGAGGGGGAGGCTGTTTGAGAACTGTGGGTGGACTGGTGGTCTTAAAGCATGAAAACAATATCATTCTGACACTAGTAAATAGAATCAGTCTTCAAATTCCATGGAGTTTTCTTGGTCTTTATAGAATAAAGACAGAAATCTGGCTCTATTTCATCATAGTTATCTACACTCAGGCACCCCTCCACCCTTGAAGGAGATTAGTAGTGATAATGCATCTGGTACCTGCCCCAGCAATAAGAGATCTATGTGGAGAAGATTACAAGAAATTATTTGGAATTCTGCCCAGTCCTAGAAGTCCCACCAACCATTTCCAAAAGTCCCATCAGTTTTTATGGCTTGTCTCTCATGAAGGCTGCCGAAACCTACATGAAGGAGAGACTTTAAAAAGATTTTTGCAGACATTTATTTCTGGCCAAATTATGATTGCTTGGAGGAAAAAGAAGCCACCATACAAATCTTGTTAGAGACTTCAGCAGGAACTCACAAACCCATGCAGAACTGAGATAAGCTAAAAAAAGCAATAGCATCCAGGAAGGAAAGACAGACCAGCCAGCCAAATTCAACTCTAATTCCAACCCGTGACAGACCCCTGGGGCAGCTCCAAAGCCACTTAGCACAAGCGTGGAGCTGGGCCAGGAGGAGATGCTGGCACCAGAAGAGCAGCTCTAGCAAGTCCAGACTGCAATTTGGTGATTTGCTGAGGGGACAGACTTGTTACCCCAAGTACCACAAAGGTACAGCTCCCCATCTCCAGAAGGCTCCAAGTCAGACAGCTCCAGGGACACTGGGGTGCCCGAGCTCCCTGCGCAGCAGACCGTGCGCTGGGAAGCGGAGTCAGGGCACATCTGTTAGCTACACAGAAACACGCTGGCAATGCTCCCCTTGGCAGGGGAACCTGGATCAACTGTCTGCAGTCCAAGGTCTAAAGGGCAATCTCTCTTCAGAGATGCCTGCAACTTCAAGGAACAGTGTCCTGGAGTGAAATTGGTGCCTCCGCAGTGCACAGCCTGCATTGGGGCCCTGGCATGAGGCAAGCAATGCTGCACCCACTTAATGCCACACAGGAGGTGAATTTCCCAGGAGAGATAGAGGGGTAGAGGGGAACAGAGCATCTCAAGATACTAAAGGCTGATCCCTATGCCCCTCGGACCCCTTCAACAGACCTCACTGGAGGGACTGCCCTGCCAGCACAGTCAGAGTCCATGGGACACCAGCACAGGATTACCAGGTGCTGGGAGTATTTACTACAGCAGGAACTAGAAATGCGTTTTGCTTCTTGAAGGGTTACAGCACATAGAGCTTCCAGGAAGGTGACTGAGACAAAAACAATGAGTTTTGTGCAGGACTGGGACTGCTGACTACTGCCTGGCCTGGGGTTCCCCAAGCAGAAGACTTCAGTGCTGCAGGTGAAAGCTGGGGGTGATCAAAGACTTGAGGACCAGGCGGTTTCTAGCAGTGACAGCTAGAAAGCTCCCCACATGCTGCTGCAGGATCTCCAAACAAGCAGCTCTTTTTCATACTGCCGCACCCTTAGCAAGTAGAAGCTGGAAGCTTCTTCTCTTCCAGTTGCTGGAGATCAGCTCCCAGCCTCCTGGTCCAGGTGAATGTGTTTGTTGGATGCTGTCCCTACTGCACATGCATCATTGAAGGACAGGGAGGGCATCTGTTTCCAAGACATTTATGAGGGTACTGGATTTTTTGAACCATGAATCTGAACAGAAACCATGTTGCACCTTAAATGTCACTGCTAGGCAGAAGTAATGAATCTTTAGCAATCTTCCCAACATCATGATTTTCAAGCAGAAAATGAATATACATTGGAAGAAACACTACAGCTGTGACTGCCTCAGTGAAGCTATTAACAAATGCAGTGTAACATGTCCAAATGTAGTCAGCCCTTCTGGGGGCTGCTGGGTCTCCCACCCTTCTTCTCTCCCCATTGCTCTGCTTATTGTTTGCTTCATTGTTAATCCCACCTAATTTAAAAATAGGAAATTGATTTCTGATGTATCCATTACAAACCAAATCATTTCTTTATTACAGGACAGATCATATTTCATAAGCAAGTCATGGAAAATTAAAACCATGCCTGTTGCTTTGATGAAATAATGGAGAGAAAGCTGGAGGGGAAGGCACAGACAGCTGGGGGCTATCATGCAACCAGTGGTGCAAGTTAACTCTTTGCAGTCACCCAAGGCTCTCATAACTGTCAATTTTCCTTCCTGGTTGTAGTGCTGAGCACTCCCTTATCACTAAAGCTCAAAAAGCATCTAGAAGGAGGAATGAAACCACTCTGAACAAAGTAGGTCAGTGATTTTGATGGCTGGAGGTTATGTTTTTAGGAGAAGGTTTGCAGCTTGTTTGTGTGCAGAACCAGATACCTCTCAATATTAACACCACTGAAATTAGGTGACTGGCAGCTGCTGTTGCATGGTGTACACAACATAGAAACCCACAATTCCAGAGGCACATTAGCCCAGAAGTCCTCGTAGCATCAATATTTCCAGGCTTTGGGCATGTTAGACCATTGTGCTTTGCTGCCAGGTAGAGGGATTTAGACTGAAGGAGAACCACATTTTCCTGGAGAGGTAGATGTTTAGTGTACAATTCACACAGGGTATGTCAATGCAGCAGGAACCCCAGACAGATCAACAACTACTTAGCAGTTTACTGTGGCTTGGGGTAGATTACAAATTTTTTTTTTTAAATCATGTGCATTACTGAGGATTTATGGACTGTTCTGTGAACCTTCCTGTGAAGCAGAAAGGACATGGGTCCTCTGAAAAGTAATCCAGATAAGTACTACAGCTTGCAGAACATTGCAACATCCAACCCAAAGTTCATCAACTGCTTCATTAACATGCTGATCTCTAGGAATTGCAGCCAAACAAAACTCCTTCAATTCCCCTACCAGAAGCAAAAAGTTCAGCGAGTTATCAATGTGCAGAATGTTTTTTATGATGTTATCTATAGATGTAACCACATAAAAATACTATGTCTCAGGACAAAAAAAAAAAATAAGCAAAACTATCACAACAGATCACAAAAGCAACCAAACTCCATGAGAGTGAAGGCAGCAGAAGAGATCATTTCAGAGCAGTAATTCATGTCTAGTCTGTTCACCTCTCTGAGCACACCCTTTTGAGCAAGAAACTATTTGCCTTAACTTCTTTGGGATAAGAGTCTTCCTTTTTTATAAAAAAAAAAAAAAAGAGGCCACATTAGAGTCTCTTGCAGGTCTGTGTTATTCTCCAAGTCTGCTGTGGCTCAGGGACTTGCTGTTCTTCCTTCTGGCACTTAGGGCCAGAGAGATTATCATACTAAAATTATTCTTACACCAGTTAAGAGGCCTGCAAACACAGCCACCTCAGCTAATCCTTCTCTTGCTCTGGGAGGAGGCCAGCCAAGTGAGCAGCAGGCATTTGCCAGTTTGCTGCAAAGAGCTTCCTAACAAGCAAGCTGAACAAAGTCCTCTTAAAACTCTTTATAGTCCTTTTATAGTGATGATTCTCAGAATGAGAAAACAAGTTGTTTTGTAAGTCAGTGGGAGCAAAGGAAACAGGCTCCTTCCAGGAACATCCTGCATCATCTCTCCAGCCCTCACCTCCAAAGATCTTGTCTAAAGCTGTGTCACTGGGAGATACCACACTCCCTTCTGCTGGTTTCTGTATTGACCACTGCTATGTTGAATCAACTTATTTTTGGGGATAAAGAGCCTGACAAACTGTGTAAACTACTGTTAGTTACCACTAAGCAGCTCCAAGATCAGCTAAAATGGCCAAGTATCTAATAGAATCATAGAATCATTTGGCTGGAAGAGACCTTTAAGATCAAGTCCAGCCATTAACCCTACACTGACAGGGTCCCTAAACCATGTCCCCCAACACCACATCTATGAGATTTTTAGACACCTCCAGGGATGGGGACTCAACCACCTCCCTGGGCAGCCCATTCCAATGCCTAACCACCCTCTCTGTAAATAAATTCTTCCTGATATCTAGCCTAAATTTCCCTTGGCACAACTTGAAGCCATTGCCCCTCGTCCTGTCATCTTTAACTAAGGCAAAGAGGTCGACTCCCACTTCCCTACAACTTCCCTTCAGGTAGTTATAGAGAGCAATTAGGCCTCCCCTGAGCCTCCTCTTCTCCAGGCTAAACAATCCCAGCCTCTAAACATCTCCTACATAAGAGGCATTTCATTTCCCTGTGATAGGAGATGCTTTATGATGCTTTCTGGTCTGCCACGATGGTCCCTCATCCAACTTTGGCAGAAACTCAGTCTTTTAGTTTCTATCAGCATTTAATGATTATCAAATACATTACAAAATTATTTTCAAGGCATTTCTTCTTTGGAAAATACCCTCCAGGAGTTCCAACAAGTACTTGCTTTGATGATACATTTGGTAAGACAGTCACCAAAAAAAAAATAATTCAGAAATGCAGAAACATTCATTTGCACTTGCACAACTGAGCCAACTCACCACCCTAATATTTTAATGGAACCACTGGATGTTTTCATTAGCTGCATCTGCCACTATGACAGCTACAATAACTCCCAGACAGAAGTCGAGACAAGACATAGTAATTAGGTCAAACCTTCAGGATAGGGCTGTCATCACTAAACATAAATGTAAGTTACTCTTCCACTGCCCAAGCACTGCAAGATGTGCTATTGCACTGGGTTGTCTGAGCAGGACAAAGAACTGGAATAAATGAGGTTCATTCTGCCTTTTGCTGTTCCTTACAATTACGCTGTGTTTAATTGATCTTGATTAATTATTTAAGGTAAATGGAGCTTTCCTGACCTAATGGCAACATGTAAACTGATTAACTTTACAAAGCCAGCAAAATTATCTCCACAGTGAGATCAGCTCTTGTAATGTATTATTTAGACCAACTTACTCTGTGTCACTGCCAATGATATGCTGCCAAACACGAGACAGTGATCGTGAAGGTGTGATGCAGGTCCCCATGGGTTAGACTTCCCCAGCACCAGTGGGAAGGGAGGAGAACGAAATGAGGAAGAGAAGGAAGAGGAGAGAAGAAAAAACTGTCCTGTGATAAGGTAGCACACGTGGCTGCATCCATATAGGCTTAGGGAAGGAGAGATGGAAAAAAGCTGACAACTATTTGTGGGATGGGATGAGGGCTGAGAACACAAGGGGAGGTTTACAGAGACAGCAGAGCAGCTGTGAGAAAAAAAGGCACCTTCAGAGGCAGGTTTGAGCAGCCCAGTGGGACCAGGCTGCAGTTTGGTTATCAGAGCCAGACACTGGTGCTAGCACAGCCCAGCCCTGAGAAGCAAATGCAAACTGGCCCTTTGTCTGGCTCTGTGTTGGCAGTCGTGTCACGGTCTTCCATCTGTAACAGCACTAGGGGTTACAGGGCAAAAAAGTTTGTTTTGTGTAGATAATGCCTATCTTTGCTAGAAGCCAAACCTAGATAAAAGCTTCCCAAGAGATTCTGTGTAGATTTGGGTCTGAGTTTTGCAGCAGAAGCAGCGATGCCCTATCTGGGCTGATACATAATGTGGTAAAATTGACTCCTGCAGTAACTTATACACATCAGAAGAAAGCGATTTGTTTAGATATCTACAGTATTCCCCATCTCTTCTGGCCAATTGCTAAGGCAGGTACACAAATAAATGAGAAGAAAACACTCATCATTGCTCTGGCTTCAGGGGAGAAGCAGATAAGGCTGATAAGGCAGCAAGTGAAATTCTCCTCCAGGCTCCCATGCAAATACATACTTGGGCAAAGGCTGCTCAGCTCCAGCAGAAATACTGCTTTGGTTGTTTGGAATAACAGCACCTCCAGGCACAAACAGGACAATAACCTTCCATCACCATTTAAAGCTGCTTGTCCAGAGAACTTATGGTCAAAATAAGCGAGACAGAGTAGCTGTGAAGAAAAAGTAGCACCCAGAGTCCTCCTTGAAGGCACAAGGATGGGTGGGAGACCCAGCAGGAGGTTGATCTTTAGACACAATCCAGAGCCACCACCCCTGGGGAAACAGCTTCCCTCAAGCTGGTTCTGTGTAAGGGTGAGGATGCTGTTAGCTTACAAAATAGAGGCAAGAGAGATGCAGGCACCAGAATCCAGCTCACAGTCCAGCACCACCAGTGAGGTCCCTGTCTCTGCAGGCTGGAGACACTACCACCCATTAAAACTGTCCTGTGCTGTTGCCAGCAGCCAAGGGAAGAGTACAGAAAACAGAGCATCCCCAACCCCCAGGACAGACAAACCTCCACTAGCTCTGCACAGAAACTCAAAATCCTTTGGTCAGTGGGAATTACTTAATGATCTGGCTATGCCACCAGAGGCTTTGAAACCATCTCCCTTATTTTTAAGCCCAGATTCATAAAGTCCATTCAATCCCATGAGCTACATTAAAAAAATAAATATAAATGCTTTCTGCCAAATTGCTAAGACTTCAGGGTTTTTTCCTCCCGTAGTTTCTTTTACATCCCAACAATTCCTTCCCTGTATTTATTTCTACTCAGTTTTCTACCTCTGGGACCTGAGCAAGCCATCGAACCTGGATTAAACATGCCACAAAAGAATTCAAGTCTTGACATGGCCAAAATATTGGTTTCCAATGAAACAAAACAAAAGGCTAGGATGAAGTAACTATTTCAGCAGCTTATGCAGCCATGTAAATACATGTTGCCAAGGGAGACTGAAGAGAGATAAGGCTCCACTACCCCTCCGGAGATCAGAGGGGAAGCATTCAGATCCAAACCTCCATTTCCCAGCATCACTCACCATTCCAGTTTCAGTTGAAATGGTGGATAAGCCACATTAAAAAGAAAAGTGTTTTGAAAAAAAATGACAGAAAAAAATACAGGCTTCCCAGCTGGGCACCAGGAAGGCATTTCCTCCTATGGCAGGTTTCATTTCCGAGCCATAGGACATCGGCAGTCTCCTACCCATGAGGAAGGGACTGAGCAGACCTCAGGATTGACCCAGACCAGCAGCAAGAACAAGAGCATCCAGTGTTTATTTTTATTGAAAAATATGTATTTCTTTAGATTATAACCTTCACTAGCAACCCCCAGACCTACCAGGTTGTCTCACTCCAACTACTCCAAAGGCAGAAATCAGGCAGAGGGGGCTGGCTAGGCAGGAAGCTCAGAGCCCCACATTTTGCAACACCAAGGGCCTGATGAGGGGTGGGAGAGTTCAGGTTGAACACCAGGAAATTTTCTCCTGAAGGGTTGGTGCAATGCAGTAAGGCTGGCCAAGAGGACAAAGAGTCTGTCCTTGGAGGTTTCCAGGTGAAGACAAGCTGACCAAATTAAAGGTGACCCAAAGCCCCCCCCCCCCCAGCATTTCCATGAACATGAAGGGAATCATGCAAAAGGAGATGAATACAAGATTGACCACAAAAACACAACCAGCAGGTACAGAAAAGAAGCAGCTCTAAAGTAAGTGGATTTACCCCTGTGGATTAACTAACACTGAAGCTGATAAAGCCTAGCTACACTTTAGTTTTAATTAAGAGAAGGAGGCACTTTGCAGCTCCCCCATCGGTCTCTCTGTCCCAGGGACACCCACACTAGGCACAAACACTCAGGAATGCAGCTCCAGCTCACCCGCTGGCGTAACGTGTTTGCTCCCAGCCGCGTTGGATTGCTGCTCGCAGCCGGCTGGATTGGCCGGACTTTGGTCCGGCAACATTTCACCTGCAGGCACGAACCCAGCACTGCAGCCACCCGGGTAAACAGGGGATCGTCAGAGGGCAGCGCACACGCCGCTTTGTTAAGTAAACTAACGGACATATCGACTTTATTTGTATTCAGCCTTTTCAGCAAATTACCAGGGCAGACTGTGCCAGCTTGGCAGAAATCACGGGGATCGTGCCAGCCTGGGGGGTTTTGATGTGCAAGGAGGTGAGCTGAAGTTCCAAAGCATTGAAGCATCCCAGGCCCATGAGCTCCCACTCCCACAGAAGAACACCAGTTGATTTTTGTGGCAATCTGCCTTTGGAGGGGACAGGGAAGAGGCAGGACTGCAGGGGGGGCTCAGGCTGTGGTTAGCAGGGTCAGGCATCCTGGGCTGTAAGCACGGTTTGGCTCTTGGGAAGAAAGAAATCTAATCAGAGCCTGTAGGCTTGCATTAGTTTATACACTTAAGACACATTGGGAAAAAATTCCTAGCACACCACATCCTTCCCAGGGGTGTTGCCTAGGAGCAAAAGGGTGGAACAGAACTTGGGGAGGGCAGTGCAAAAAGAGTGACCCAAGCACCTGCACAGTGTTGCCATTGAAGTGTTTGGAGGTGCACAAGAGCATGCAGGGTTTCAGGAAGGCTACAAGCAGTTGTGTGCCTCCAGAGTTCAAAAGCACCCCAATGACCAGCAGGTTCAGGGCTGGGATCAGGACAGTGAGGTTAACACCCAGACTACCATGCTAGCTGATTCACATCTCCCAGCTACCCCACACTACATTGTCCAGAAGACATATTCTTTGCCTAAAACAGCTCCTAGTTGATAAGGAAATCAGCCCTTGAGAGCCAGGCTGCTCCCTCCTGCATGGAGCCTCCATTAATGCCAACCACAGGGTAGGTGTGACAGATCTGCTCCTACACAAAGCGCACAAAGTCCCTTCACAAGAGGCTGGGTACCTATCCAGCCAGGACAGGCTTGTTGCACGACCAGAGGGCAAGATGTCTTGGGTCACTTATTCTCAGCTCTGCAAGAAAGAAAGCAGAATTTGGATTTTCTGGAACTGGATGTTTTGTTTGTTTTGAAAGTACATCTTGTTTCAGAGAGTGTTTCAGGTAACCACTGTTCAACAGGTAATCACAAGTTCAACATTAATAGTACAAAAAAGGTCTCCCAATGAATACAAAAGTGTGCACCAGTTTAGGAGTGATCATACTGCTGAGACTTAGGTTGCCCCCTGTCAGCTGAGCTAGTACCACACCACAAACATGTTTTTTACACAGACTGAATTTGCCTCCTGTAAAAGAGTTGTAGGCTAAGTCCCAGCACAAATGCCAAGGAGCAACAGGCCAGTTTCTGTGGCTCAGCTAACATTACCACAAAGCTGCCATGCCATGCCCATACTTTGGAGCCCTTCACTACAATCAATGTTTAACCTCAGTAACCTAAAATGACCCAGCAGAGAGGTGCCTCTCAAGCGTGGATACCTGCCAAAGAGTTTAGAGCAAGCCTGAATAAACTTCACCTCTGATGGCAAGGTGAAGCTGGCAGCATCTGCTCTCAGTCCAGCCAGAGACCTCCCCCTACTCACACACCTTCCCAAGATAAAGATTCTGTCCAACTAGGACCAATCGCTCCAGTTTATCACATATCGTCCGATTGTTAACATAATATGTGCTTATCTCTTAACATACAAACAGAGACACCAGGGCAAAATAACCCCTGTATCTCCAATCATCTCTTATTGTAAAAGGACGAAATAGTTAGAAGTTTCTGTGTACAAAAAGAAAAAAAAAAAGCCAGAATATTCTGGACTGCCACAAATTTTAACTATCCAAACAGGTCTGCAGGTCATAGCACTGCTAGAGGACTGCTGGTTGTGTGCATATCAGATTACCAATTCCCATTAGAAAAGGGCTGCTGTAACCACCTTCATTTTTCTCAATACAGTAGCAAAACAACCATTGTGATATTAAAAGATAAGGGGACTCTGATGCCCGTTCAGTGTTACGCCACCAGGAATCATTTCTGGACATGCTCCTGATCCTTTCACAGCAGTCAGAATAAATCTCCCTTCTAAATGGCAGTTGTGCAAACACCCACCCAGAGCAGCAGCTCTGGGGAGTCATTTAGACAGCTCAGGTACAAATTCCACATGCACATATTTAACAAAAAGCCCTTTTTGTCCCTGAAGCTATCTTTTCCAGTGGCTACATGAGCTAGTTTCTGCAGGAAGCTTTTCCAGCAGAAATACACAGGGGGAAGCAGCCTGACTGCGCCTTTTGTGAAGTGGTTAGGCATCAGTCCCACCCTGCCTCACTGGGAACAGGCTGGCATGAGGATGACCCAAAGCCTCCTGCCAGGTCAAATACCCCAAGCAAGCACCAGGAGAAGATCCACTGCCCAGCAAAGGTTGGGACTTGTACATATGCAGGAGCAGAGCACCCAAAGAGAATAGGGCAGAAGGCAGCCAGAGAGATCTGATGACTTCAGAGGGAAGAATCATATGAGCAAGACTTCAACCCCACTGTTCCTCATCACCGTCAGAGCTCCCCCACCCCCAGGCAGAGGCAGCCCCCAACACCCACCACTTGCCTTCACCCAGCCAAGGTCTTCCACCACAGCCCAGGCAGGGCCTTCCTGCTGCTGCCCAGACAGCCCTTCCAAGCAGAGCTCCAGCCCCACCGCTCCTTCTTATAGGGCCTCCCCACCTTCCAGGTGTCCCCCATCAGCGCTAACGGGGCTGCCATTAACCCCTCCTGCCCCGACTCTGCTCCCGGCTGCTGGGAAGGTGGGGAAGCAATGGGTTATCCTAGCAATAACGGGGATGGAGAGGGGAGGCAGCCTTTTCCTTGGAGCATCAGAAAGGAGGGTACTCGGGGAATAAACAGCCCCTGGACACTTTGCCATATACTACCAAATTCTTCTCGGATAATTTCAAACACCCTTATTCTTACCCCGCCTGGCCGTGGGTGTCCCCGTACTTGTTCCCCACCCTCCTCTCACCACTTGCTACAGAAAATTCCTCAGAGCTCTCCCCTGCAGCCGGGAGCCGAGCACCTTCCCCCGGACAGCCGGCGAACAGGCTCCTTCGCTCGCCATCTCGTGGTGGCAGCAGGCAGCCCGCCACCTCCCACGTGCCCACGACCCACATCCCATCACCAGGAACCCAGAGGGTCCTGGGGATTGGAAGGGGCAGGGACTGGAGCTGCGGTACCACTGTGCTACTGGGGACCCTCAGCGCCCGTCTGCACTGTCTGCTGGTTGGGTCCACCCTTACTTGTCCTGAAGCAAATGTGGCCCCAGCCCTGGTGGTGTCCGTGGGTTTGCACCTGTGTAACCAGGGCATGGATTTGCCTGCAGGTCCCCTCTGCAGTTGCTTATGCTCAGGGCTCAGTCAGACCCAGAAATTTCCCTCTACTTTGACAGGAGATGCACCAGAAGATTAACATGACGGGGGCGATGATGTGTCAGCCACGCAGAAATTTCATGCTCCCAGTCTTATAACAGATCTTAAAAGT